>JAPDSC010051438.1:33191-52640 GCA_026290005.1 Latrodectus geometricus | reverse complement strand
ATATATATATATATATATTGCAAGAAATATTAACACTGACTTTTATGCGTTTTTTTTTCAGATGTTTAACATTAAAACAATAATTGATTAATCATTTGAAAAGAGCGATGAAAATAATGACCCATTAAGCTATTCGTCCCATAAATATAATATCTGGCAAAACTCAGTGTCCAATTTTACATTAGAAGACCATTAAATAATATAACGTGTTTGTATAACAATATAAATAATATAACGTGTAATATAACGTGTTTGTTTAAATAATATAACGTGTGTAATTAGTTTGTTTCAAGTTTTTTGAAACTTGATAATATGTTTTGTCATAATTGTGTAATACTGAATATTTTACACGGCAAAATGATAAAATTTTTTATCCACTCCCTCAATGATATCAGTAAAATATTTTAAAATTTATAGTAGAAGAGATAAAGGAACAATGAATCTGATTTATACAGTTTAGTTTCATGTTAATTGAATGTAATGATTCATTAAATATTAGTAGTGGTAATACATATAATATTCATGATTGTTTTGTAAATTATTATTATGCTATGTAATTATTTAACTCACATCTTCTTTTTATATCATTACTTGAAATTAATTGATAATGTATTTGTTATTCAAAAATAAAATAGATTATTATGAGGCAAAATTTAGCTGATATTTCTTATGGTAAACACTTCAATTTCTTAACAAACAGGCAAAATATGACTCTCTAATTTATTGGGATATTGAAAATACTTATCATAAAAATCGCAAATGAGTATTACTTCACATTCTAATCGTGCATAAAAAATTAATTTGTTAAATAATTTTATTGTCTACATTTCTGAATAAATTATACCACCTTTATAAAAAATAAGGATAGTTTTAATTGTTATTAATGGCATGGGGAAGAGAAGAATTTTAGCTTAGATGTATATTTCAAACCACGCAGATTTTATGTAACTCATGATAACTTTATAGTGTGTAATGCTTCTTTAAAAAACGATTTAAAGTCATTTTAAAGACAATATTTTCTTCAGCTTTCTTTACATTTCATCAAAAAACATTGCATGTCATGTTATCTTTTGAAATCAGTGCTGACTGTCGTGTTAAGCATGTTTTGTTGTAATACCATTTGTAAGATAAATGAGTAATTCTTTAAAAAGGAGAATAATTTTTTTCGAAACTTTAACTATGTTTTTTATTAAATACATTCCTACACCAGCATTATGTCCTGCAATAAAATACATACATTTCTCAATATTTATTTTATGTTTATATAAATTTAATGCAAAGTCGCTTAATTTTCGGAACTTTATCTTACTAATTTCTTCATTAAAACTCAAGACATTTATGTTGAATTGGTTAGAAATAATCAAATGATCATTGGAATTGATTTTCTTAAAAGTTATTACAAACATTGCAACTGACTTATATAAAAATGCTTAACATTTTAGAATAATTCAATGAGTATTTTATTTATTTGACATGAAATGTGTAAACACTATGTCCTGAGAATGTTTTGTATTAAATATCTGCTAAATAAAGAATAAAAGAGAGAAAAACTATAAACAATTTAAAATAATTAACTACTAGTTAGCATATTTTTTACCACGCGTGTTAAAAATTATTACTTTTTTTATTATGTGGCATATCATAATTGGTATTTTTAACAGGGTGTTTTGAGAATAAAAAATAAAATCTGCAGTACTGTAAAACCACATCTATAATCACATAATTCTGTACCTCATTTAGGAAATGCAATACATTTTTTGTAAATGTTGATAAAAAAAATTTGACTTTTCTATGTAATATAGTTCTTAAACTGTTATTCACTGAAGCAATGATTTTAATGGGGATATTTGAAAAAGAAATTCATTTGCTGTTTATAGTTATACGGTAAACCTGATTCAATTTTGAAAATATGACATTTTTTGTAATATCTATTTGAAAAAGCAATAGAAAAAATAATTGATTACTGTGTTAGTTAAGAACTAATTTCTAGTTATTCTAGTGACAAATCTTATTTTTTAGAAACTGGTTTTGCTTGCTTTAATCATAATTAATGGAACATTGTATTTTTTGTTTCTAAATTATGAAAGATAATGACCTCTTTCCAAATCTATTTTTTGCAATTCTTGCTATATTATTCTAAACAAAAAATTATAATTTGTGCAGAAGAAAAAAAATTACTTATTTTATTTGTTACGTTTAATTATAACTTATTGTTCATGGCATATATTTTTTTCTAAACAGAAATGTATAGCACTTCATATATTTTAGTCATAACTAAAATAAATAAAATACAACATCTTTGTCACATTTAGAAATAGAATTTTCCTGATTATTTATATCTAATTATACCGATATTTAATCCAGTATTTTTTCTGGATTAATTATCGTAAAAAGAAAATATTTAAAAAATCAAGAATGTGCATCAAATTATGAATTTAAAAAAGCACTATTTTTCAAATCCCATTAAAATATTTCAGAAAACATACCATATATCAATGCTATAATTTAAACTAGCATAATCTGTTAGGACAAATTAATGATTAATTTCTTTTCTTCAAATATAGAAATCTTATAAGCAAGTTCATGCAGATGGCAAAATAATTTTAAAAAACCAAGATTTCTTCTAATATTTATGAATATTTGTTTATTTTACAACAATCTATTTCCTAACATTATTGGTATTAAAATTACTAAAACAATTAACTGCGCAAATTAACGAATTATATTAAACATTAAACACATGCATTCCTTTAGAGGTTTTTCAAAAAATCTCCAGTGTACAAAAATTAACCATCTGCCATATCTTTAAAAAATATGTTAAAGCGATTTTAACCGCATATCTCTGAAAAATATTCATTCATTCCTATATCGATCATTTTGTTATATCTATTATGCATTCAAAACATTTGATAAATACTGAGTATAACATTTTTTTAAATTTTTTGATTGTTTAAATAATATAATAACAAAAAAAAGAAAAAAAAGAAAAAACTAAAATGAATTTTTTTAAATGAGGAGTGTTTATGTCCGTATGAAATTATTTTACACATTTAATATTCTTTTGGTGTAATATGTTAGCATAAAACATTAATCATATTACATGCACCCATGGAAGTGTAGTGCCTTTTTCGAACATCATTTATATGAATATTCTCTGAAAAATAAAACTGTTCTTATTAAACAATCAATTTAGATCTTATTGAATTATGAATATACATTTATGTAATTTTACAAGAATCGAGTTAAAAGATATGTATTTATGGTATCTCCATATATTTATAATTAGGAATGGTAAAAATTATTCAGAATAAGATATAAATAGGACAATAAAATTAAAAACATTGGTTTGATTTATATTACTATATTTGATGAAATAATTGGAATAACAATTTAATTTCTTAGGCATATATATTTGATTATTGGTTATAATTATAAAAATCCACTTAAATCGTACTTCAAAATGATGTATCTTAAAATTACATATTTCTTTATATAAATATTTTATTTAAGATATCTTATAAAGAAAATTCTTTCTCTCTTGTGATTAAGTTTTTCGTCTTTTTAAAAAATATTTCTAGAACTTCTATAAGTCAAAATAAAGAAGAACTTCTGCTATATAAATCATCAAATAAAGTCTAGTCTCATAACACTAAAAAATATAACTGGGAGGAAAATAAAAAATTAGTTAATAATTTCTTGTGGAAGGACTTAATCATCTGTTTGATATCTAAGAAGTTTTTAAAATACTTCTTAGATATCAAATAGAAAAATATTATTTGTTATAAGTAATCGAAACAAAAATGACATTTTTATTAAAAAAATAAATAAAGTGCAATATTTCATCTTAACAAATCTGAAAAATTTAAGTTTGATTTTAATGAATTTAGAATCCTATTCATAACAAGAATATTAATAAAACAAATAAATATGATCCAAAAATTTTCACAAATAAAAGCATTGTGCAAACTGTTTAATAAACAACTAAAATATTTGAATAATAAAATGAAAGTTTGAAAAATAAAGAACATTTTAAACAATCACAATAACTTTTAGAGTAACTTACTAAAATGAGAATCATAAATTGCATTATTTTGACTATATGAAGTTTCATTCCTTATAAAATTTCAACTATAATTCACTGATTAAATTTTAAATAAAATGAACAATTTTGATATTGAACTGAATAAATTTTCAATCCCATATTAAAGTTAAGTGCATAAATGAAAATTTTATTTTCGAAAGTTTATTTGAGATTGAAACTCTTAAAGTATTTTACGATCTTCAGTTGGTAAATTAAGCACTCAAAATGTTGGCATTTATATAGTTAAGTCTTCATTAATGGAATATCTTTTACATTATTTTTATGTTACTTTGGCATACTCCTTATTTCGTCATTTCACTTTATTTTGTCATTTATGGAAATGATTTCAAACCAGTCAAAATGATTACAAAGATATACACTCATTTGTCCTTCATATATTTCGGTCAAGATACCGTAATTGTTTGGTGAAATCTAAGAATGACCTACAATAATATGACACATGGTTGCAGTGGGTATTAGAAAGACGCTGTATAATGTTAATGCAAGCATAAATGGTGCACAGGAATGAATATCTGAGATGACATGAATTTTTATATCGTTCTGCAACGAAAATATACATTTCATTACTTCAACAAGACTGCATATGTTGTTGTTAATGACATTTGGCGATACCAAGCCCACCCGTCACAGAGACTAGGCGAATGAAGTCAGAGAGGGAGCGTCTTCCGTTTTTAATAGAGCACCCTCATTCGAAGGTGGAAATACGACTTTTGGCTCATAGATGGCAGCACCACCTAAATCTTCCAATTTTTAAGAGATTGAAACCAGTGAAGACCCAAAACTTGGATCTAACCACCCCCAGAGGTATTAATTTGTAATGGGAACATGGAGGACATTGCGACCCGACGGATTTAACGTGCCCGCGTCGCCATTAGTGAACACGACGGATCTTCGGCTAAGCCGGGATTCGAATTCATCACCTTTTGGTAACGAGAACGACGCCCTAACCAACCAGGCCACCACAGCCAGACTGTATATAGTGATATATATTAAATATAATTTTTTTTTTTGTAAATTCTAAGAAAGACCTACAAAAATTTGACATGTGGGGGGAAATGGTTATTAGGAAGTCGATGTATAATGTTAATGTAAGCATAAATGGTGCACCGAAATGAATTTATGAGGTGGTACGAGTTGTCAATCCTTCTGCAATAGAAAGATACATTTTCATTATTTCAATAAGACTCTATATAAAAATATATTGCTTATGGATGAATTTATCATAAATACCTTGTGTAGCAATTCACACCAATGTGAGAGCCAGAATTGCAATAATACAATTATTTGTCAAAGAGTATCGTTTAGCATCACTCATTCCTTGAATGAAATTTTTGCAATAAAGATGCTGAATGAAATATGTTAAGATACATAATTATGACATTTGTTTTAAAATATTGCAGACTTTCGACAGATTTGATAAAATTCATTATAAGACTGTGTGCCCTTCTACGTTATTCTTCTCTCACAAAAGCGAATTTTCATGAATTGTCATTGTTCACAACTGAAATAGATGAAAGAATTGGTTTTTAGAATAAAAAAATCAGAGATATCATTCTCTTAATTTTACTTGCATGTTCTTTTTTAGTCACTCTCAAAGACTTTGAAACTATTCAACAAGAGAAATGTTAATTACATTACATTTCAGTACTTATTTGATTCACAGAAAGAATGATGAATCCACGTGCACGTATATTAGAGAATAAGACTGATAAAGTTGTATTTAAAATTCATTTTTTATTTATTTAATTTGCCTTTATATATTTTAATTGGTGTGTTTACAATGACGCCGTATTATAATTTATAAATTCAATACAGTTAACATCATTTTCATCTGGTATATTTCTGGTACATTTTATATCAGAAATAATAGTCAAATTATGTGTTTCATATCTTCGCTTTCAACCTTTTAATTTAACGAATATTCTGTTATGAAAAATAATTACTATATAAATGATATTAACGAACTCTTGTTTTTTCTCCACTATTTAAGAAATGCTCTATAATGGCAAATGTATGGAGAAATTGTTCAATGTTTTTGTCAAACCCATCTTTTAAAACTAAGTAAAATATATTAATATTGATTTTAATTTTCTAGAGCCTAGGTTTATTATATTACTAAATAAACATTTATCATATTTTAAAATGGGATTTCTTATCGATTGTCATATTTATATAATAATGGAAATATTTACATACTTTCAATTTGTATAAAAATCTAAAACATATGTATAAGTTTATCAATATTAATAGACAACAATGTCTGTATATAATGAGATTATAAATATGTATTGCGGAAAGAACTCTTAAAACAGTATTGAATATTTTAAAAATAATAAAATTTAATTTTTTTTTTTAAAAAAAATCTAGTTAATGTAAATTTAAAATTATGAATATAACTTTTGAAACTAAAAATTTTAAATTCATGCATAAAATCATAATTTAATTTAGTACATTTTTTTACCATTCTTTTTAAACTATTTTTATTATTTTAGTAAAAATAATATTAGTTTCTTCATTATTTAAGAATAGCATTTATTTGCTCAAATCTATTTTTATTTAAGACATACAACAAAATGAAATACTTATGTACATGTCTAACAACTCAAATATAAAGAGTTATTACAAAATGATAAGCAGTTCTTCGTCACAAATAAGATATAACACACACTAAATCGCACTTTTTAAATTTTATATATAATAATGTTTGTTGAAGTTAAAAAAGCATGACTATTATTTTTCATCGTAAGCTATAATCCTAACTAATGATGGATTAAGAAGAAATAAATTTTCTTTAATAACTAACCTTACACCACAGAAAGCTATAAAGTAAATGTAAATAAATTAAATGAATATTTTTATTATAAGTAATAATGACTTATATATTCTTAAGAAACTTAATGAAATCCAATTTTATCCTGAAAGAGTGTTAAAATTTAGTATATCCCTTGAATTCAAATTTGACACATAATTATGCTTTACAATATGAACACAACATATATACCTTTTCACCATATTCACTGTTTACTTATCCTACGAACATTTCAAATAAATGAAACTTAGATTCTTGACTGTTAAAACTTTCTAATTTAGAACAACATAGCATTTGTTTCTATTTTAATTGGATTTATAGTTCAGTTAACACGTTTACGGATTGTTTCCTTAATTCTTTTCTGAGAGGATCCTGTTTTTCTAATTCCAGCGTTTTATTTGAAAAAAAAACAACCTGCATTGTTGTTTTTGTTATTCTTTTTACAGACTAAAGTAAACAGAAGCCTTTCTTTTAGAAATATTCTTGACTTTGATTCAAAGCAATTAGAAGGATGTGGGCTTCGTTTCATCTAATCTAAGAATGTAAGATTGAACAAATTCCTTGGAAATTTATTCTAAACTTAAAATTTAATGCTTTCTTGGAAGAAAACAAATGCTTAAGTCGATGCATTTCAGCGTATTTTCAGTCAATACTTTGCAGCGTAAAATTCTATTGCTATCTTTAAAACTATTTTTTCATCGTGCATTAAATAAAAAGCATAAACTATAAAGTTAATTAACATTAACCAGATAATATTTTTAACCTCTGAGATGTGATTACTGTTCTGAAATAATAATGTTTTTATCGTTACGCATTGATTGTGTTATAACATGATCTCAAAGGAACGACATTTACGTACTTTAAAATTGTAGTGCTTTATGGATCTCTAAAATTAAAGTTTAAATAGGTAATTAATTGCTTATATGCTAAGAGAGAGAAATCTTCATTTTTCTAAATTTTTAAACAAATACATTTCAAAATATTAGTATGAAACAATACCTTGCAGTAAATTGACGTACGCAGTTTTATTTGACTCGGATCACAGTAAACATACCAAAATTATTTCAAAATACAAACTTCATGAAACACAACATAGATAGGAGAATAATTGAAGTTTCTTAAGTTATCGTATTATGTCATATTTAATTTAATTAAAAGATTTTTCCAAGAATTGTATGAAAAGATGATATTAATTGAGAAAGTACTATCTCCTAATTTTATAGTAATTTTTTAGTGTTAACAAATTTTATAGTATTTGGACAATGTATAATTCCAAAATGAAAAGGTATTTGACCACATTTTTCACTTGATGATCTATCATCATTGAAATTTATAATCAATTTTTTACTGCATAAAATAATCCTCCATTAGAATCCAATGGATTGTCAAGTGTGGGAATATAGTATGGCAGAAGGCATCCTAAAGATTTATATTCAAATCGAAGTGTATTCCCTGTTTAGGTAATTTTGAATTGTTATAGCTTTATAAACATTAACTTTTTTGTTTAGGAAAATAAAACAGATTCTATTACTTCCATGTTAAATTAAAGAATTCATTCAGGAACTTTAATGAGCCCCATCTGAAAATATCCAAGTGGTTTCAATATCCTTAGCGAATCTTTGCTCACAATATGATGTTTGTTTTTGTGAAATTCGTGGTATATGTCTTCCTGGACATATTTCATATGCTTTATGCTCCTCAGACTTCCGCGCACGTCACATTAAGTTTTATGATACATCTTGTTTTATCCATGAATTAATATACTTAATACAAACTGATAGAGTTGCGCTACCACCTTAATAGAATACTTCTTTATTAAATGGATGGACGAATGCATACTATCTTAGTACACAAAATTTTTAATTGCCATTAAAGCTATAAATATGTTAAGAAAATTATTTTATTTTGCATAATAAAGGAAAAATATTGAATTTTTAAAAGGATGGAAGCTCTTGGAGGACAAAAAGCAGGATACAGAGCACGTCGGCTTATTTAAAAAATTGTCCATAGTTGTAAAGTAAAACCCAAAAATTAGACTGCATCCTTAGTCAATTTTTATTTGCAGACAATCTAATTGCACATCAATTATCAAAATCTCGCCATCTATTTTTCACACAAAGATGTGAAAAAAATAGATGAACGTTTATGGTTAGCGTAAAACATGCAGGAAAATAAATATTTTCCAACAACAACAACCATGCAGCTCTACAGATCCATACAATGTTTGATTTTTGTACAGTCACTCCTCTTTCTTTTTGCGTATATTCTTAAGGAATTAAAAATTTTTGATATTTTTATTTGAAATCGATATTGATTTATTTACTTAATCCTATTATTTACAAAATCATCAAATCACGGAAATTAAAATTATTAAAGAAGAAATCAAATATTTTCTTAATTTTAAATGAATGATTTAATCAGAAATTCGTATTGATGCTTCCCATTGCTTACAATTAACTACCAACAGAGAATATAACTTCATACACAAATATAGGAAAAAATATTAAATGAATGGAAAGTTAAAATTATCTATCTAAAATAAAACATTTACTCAATTGATATATAACTATCTGCTAAATTTCTTTACTTTCGCCTATACATTTATGTATAAGAGATAATTTTTATTTGAATATAATAAGTATATATATCATATTTTAAACAACAAACAATACTTTCCTGATTAAATACAATATTTAAAATATCACTAATTTTACATAGAAAAATTTGTAACTCCAATAAAAGAAAACTTCTTTAAAAACATATAGTTAAATAATGGAAAATTTTGATATTTATAACAAATTCGTTAAATGAATATTTAAAAGTAGTATTTATCACTGATATTTTCTGGTGAAGAAAATACAATTTAACCCTATAAATATAATGAACGATTGAAAATTGAATTACTTGAACTTTTTGTGATTATTCAATAGTTTTACGCAACTAGTTTCCTTAAAATATTGCTGGATTTTCAAATAATGCTATTCTTTTTAAATTTTTATTTAATAAAATGTGTGAAAGAAACATTACTATTTAAAATAAATTATGTTTTTATCAGAGTTGATTTTTATTCTCAGTAGAAGTGATCAAAGAACAAATAACACTGAAACATATCCCATGGGTTAGGATTATATTAACTTATTTCCCATGATAAATACTTTTTACTGTAGTAAGAAGTTTTAATTCCTTAAATTATGAAAGTGTCTTTTATCATCCTTTTGAAATGGTTTATTTATTTATAACTTTGTATTGTCTTTGAAAAAAGTTTAAACAAAAGTTGAAAGATCAAAAGCTTAAAAGTATTTATTTGCTTAATCAGATAAGATCTTCATTATTTTCTTTTGTTTATACGTGAATAATCGTAATGCTTATTTAATATTATAAATTTTATTTTTGATTTGAGACAATTTTATAAATATTTTATAAAAAGAAAAAAAAAACCAAAAGTTATTTCCATTCTTTTCTACTGATACCATAAAAATAACTACTTTTATTCAGATGTATAAATCGAAAATATGTATTATTGTCAAAAAGAACAGTCAGACAAACATATTATTCTAAAAGTATGCAATAAAGTTGAAAATGCACAGAAAAATTTCATTAGTTTATGTTTTACTATAGATGATAATTTTCTGTGGAATGTATTTATTATGGAACTTTAAACATAAAAAATTAGATTATAAAGTATCTATTAAAATAACTTCCCTTACTAGATATTTTATGAAATATTTCTTTTATTTAGAAAAAAAAGTTAAGTATTCTAATACAATTTTTGGAGTACATTTATTTGATCATGTTTTATTCTATAAAAGAAATGTAAGACATTTGAAACAATGAATTTGAAATGACTAATTCTGTAAAACTCATAGATTGTACAGTAATTAAGGTTCACCCATGATAGGGGAGAATTTTTCAAACATTTTGATATTACACTCATTTTTCAAATAATAAATATTGTTTTAAGTTAAAAATAATTATAATACATTAAGAATTATATCATAATTTTTGCTTGTAATTTAGTGGTATACAATTTAGAAGAAAAATAATTTTCAATATTTTGCGATATCTTTACCCGAAACCATCTATATATACATATTAATTTTATAGATGACTCCTCTGATTATTTCTTTTATAGAGGTAGTGCAGGTATTACTTTCATCCAATATTCTGGTGCTAAGACTGAACTCCAGCTTTCTACAGGCCATATTGCCTTAAATGTTACTAGCGAATTGATCGCAATAAAAGAATCCCTCTTCTTCTACCTCTCTCAGTATTCTGATGACCCAACAAAAGTACTGGTAGCCTTCTGTCATTTAAAATCTCCTTTTTAAACCATAGGGAATAGTGAAACAAACTTAATCCAAGGCCTAAGTACTCTTCTTAACAAAGTGAACAAACCATATACGGTCCAGTGGATCCCCGCCCACGTAGGTACTAAGAGAAATGAGTGTGCTGACATCTTTGTTAAGGAAGCTCGAAATTTGTCTCAACCTCTCACCATTACTTCTGAAGAAGCGAATGTGGTTGCCAAATGCAGAATTTTTGAATAGCATTTTTGAAAATATTTCATCCCAGAAATAAATTGCTCTAGAAATCTGTCATTTATTGTAACAAAGCTTTGTACAGGCCATTTTAGGGGCATAAAAATATCTCCATATGACAACAAAGGACCTAACCTTTCTGCAGAAATTGTCCTCAAACTGAATTAATCCCAGACCACAATCGTCAAACCATTACTACCTCTCTTCCTCGGCTTGGAGAATCACCACTGGAAATCTTTTATAGCCACCAAGCTTCGGATTATTCATCCCTTGTTGTCAATGTATTTGGCTCTATATAATCTTCACTAACTTGAATACGGCAACAACAACATCTATTTAAGCATATTTCCTAAACTGGTGTGTCGACCAAATTTTTTGCTGGGGATTGAATTCGGAACTGTTACTCAGAAGGGAATATAAAGCAAAATTCAGGATGTTGGCCTCCGGTTAAATTATTACTTACGATAATTGTCCTTTCTGAATTACAATCATAGAGATTATAGTTAATGAATACTGTACATAACATTGATTAAAGTTCTCAGTAAAGTTATTTATGTCGCTATACACATACTTTACAGTAACTCTGCTTTTTTAACCAAGCGTTACATGTTTTTCAAAATATATAGGGTCTCAGGTTATAAGGTCTTTTTTAGAGCATTCTTAAAATGATTTTTTTTAAATAAGACAATTACTAAAGCTTCTAATTAATTAAAGTAATTTTGTGTTTGAACATTTCTGTAAGTGTTTTTAGTTTCATTAATATACCACTATTCAGAAATATTTTGAAGTATGAAAAAAAAAGAATCTCGAAGTCACTATTTAATGACTTCATAATTGAAATCACTATTTAATGACTTCATAATTGTTCTCCAAAATAAAACCCTCATGTTAATTTCTAAGTCACCATGGTACTTCAGAAATGAAGCTACCATGCATGACGTATGTATCAATAATCTCTCCAGTTATTTTTCCAGATAAGCTTAAAGTTTTATGGCAATATTCCCAATATAGAAAATGATGAAATAGCCAAGATCCCGATCTACAACATCTTCAAACAAGAACAGACCACGGTAAGTACTCAGATTGAAACCCAACACCTAGGATGACAGTACACAACCCAAACGCGAGGAGAGTCAGACAACAACACGAACATCAGGTCGTAATTCACTTTTGTTAAATAATATTATTCAAATAATTTTATTTTTTATTTAATTTAATGCTTTTTCCTTTTTTTCCCTTCTCCTTTCTTCCTCTGATCCATTCAGGTATGATATAAAACATGACTAATAAATTCTTGCTATTTCAGATTCATTAATCATAAGTTTAGTTTTTCAGGAACACATATCCCACAGGAGATTGAACCTCGGTTCTGGAGCTCCGTACACCAACATACCGTCTTGACCATCTATTATCTGGATAAAGTCATCCGAAAACTTAAGTGAACTTCTGGGCAGATATCCTTGGTAATTACTTGGTAGGCCCTTACATCCATCATACCAGACCATTCGACAGGCACAGCTCTTATATCTTTTTGGAACAAGTGAAAGCAGTTTTACTTTCAATCCAGAGAGACATGTAGTTTATGCATGATGGAGTTACAGCACATTTTCCCAACAAGGGTCGTAACATTTTAAATGCCAAATATCCAGCACGACGGATAGGTCATAATGGACCTGCGGCTTAACCTCCTCGCTCCCCGGTTGTCAACGCACTGGACATTTTCTTCTGGGGGCTCATGAAATATTTAGTGTAGAGGTGCCTGTGGACTCAGCTGAAGATTTCGTGATTACAATCGTTATTGCCTAGGGCAAAATTAACACAACACACGGAATCATAAAAAATCGTTCCTTCACCAATATCAACTGTTCAACGGCACACGTAGTCGGCATTTTGAGCCTTTGATGTGAGGTTTTCATTGAGCAATAAATATGATTGTGAATCTTTTGGTATTATTCATTCGGTTACCCAACAATGTTGTAAGTGGGAATTACTCTTTTTTTGCCTTTAGTAATACAACCTTATATTTCCATGTTATTATTCCTTGTCTAGATGGATACTATCACCCCTATTAATTTGTAAAAATGAATTTAGAATCACCTTGTAGATTACGGATTTTATCATTTTAATAGTTGTAAGAGATTGTTATTCTAGTTTTTTCATTAGTATCTTGTAAACATGACACTCTTTAGAGAAAATCGCATCACGAATGGGAGTGGATGTTATATTTCCGACAATTAACGGGTCAAATAGCCAATATTAGTTTTAAAAAAAATATATTTTCATATAAATTACAAGTAATTGACATTGCCTTATATTCCATAAAACAGAGGTAAACTATAAGTGATATATAAAATTGTGCTGTTAAACTTTTCACCAATGAAATATAGTTATTTCCACAAAAGACATACATTTATATGGACAACATAAGAAAAATTCGAAAATTTACTTTTTAATATTTAATCTGATGATGTGTGTAATGATACGTATGGAAATCGCTCGAATGGATTTTATATAAATAAATTTAGTTAAATTACAAATGGAAGCAATAAATTTACATGCTTTATAGTTGAGGCTATTAGTAAAAATCAAAATATATTATATATTTTGATGGAATTTTTTTATATCAAAAATTCCTCTTTAAAACTCCATTCACATATTCAGCTCAGTAACATCAAATATTTATTTTAAACGAAAATATTAAGACATATTAGCTTTTATTAAAATATGGGCATATATTTAATCATTTTAAATTTTTGATATTCTATCCTGCATTTAAAAAAATCAGTATTTGATAAAATAAATATACTTTTAATGAGATACTCATGACATACTATAACATATTATATGAGAATATTGTTTATAAATATAATTTTATGTAATTATGATTTTAGAACATGTGTATTTTCTTTCATATATTAGACAAATTAATAATATTAATTGGCAATTAATGTAATATAATGAATCGTCCTTGTAAAACATGAGCAACAACATGTATTGAAACAAATGTAATAAGAAACGGCAGTAAATCTGTGACCTAATTATTTGACCTATCAAGTTAAACTAGTCTCATTTAACAAATAATCAATTATGCGTGCTAAATTAATGTTACGTGATTATTCAGCTTAATGATCACTTAATAAAGTTTCATGACATTTTGCTTCGTTAACATATTACGTTATCACTAAGTTGTATTAACAAATATGTTGCGTGTTAAACTAACCAGTAATTAGTGTTCCAAATCAAAAATCAACCACATACTTTCTTAACCACTTTTTCCACGCAAATGCAAACATCTAGCTTATAACTGATTTTTTTTAAAAGAAAGCTGGAGGTTTATGATGATATTTATATAATTATATTTTACCTTTATGTTATATTTTTCATATATAAATAAAATTTTAAAAAGAAGAAATATTTTAAAATTGTAAATATTTATAAATTTATTAAATATCTTATTCTTATATAGTTATTCTATACATATTATATATTTATGTACATATTATACATTTTATTATTTAATTTGAAGTTTCAAATTATTCTTATTCGATAACATATTGATTTCCTAATTTTAATATGTATTTATGATGTTTTCTATTTTAGAAAATAAATTTCTAAAATTTTGTAAAATTTTAAAGAAATTGATTTAACGAGAATGCAGCAGCTTTGCTACCAATAGTGAATTTAGTCTGTGTATTTGAATCTTAAAGTCCAAAACAAAGTGATCATTAATTTGTTCTTTTTTCTAATAAATAACTAATAAAATAATAAACAAATTCTAAAGGTGATTAAAAATTTGAATGTTGCCCAAATTTTAAGACTACAAATGTATTGCTTTAAGGTAGTCTTTCTAAAATATGAACTAAGTACTATTTATTAATGTTCTATCACTTATAAGATTTCTAATGCAAAGAGTGTGTCCTATTATTTGTAAATTAAATGCAGAATTCAACATTAAATTTCGAATCTTAGATACTAAAAAAGGAAACATATACAATGTTTAATTTTTTACAATGCTTAATAGAATTTCATCATTTTTTGTGTTTTTGGAAAAAATAAAAACAATTTAATTTGAAAAAAAATTTTTTTCAGTTATTAAATACTAAACATAAAAATGCATGATTAAAATTCAAATATTTGATGATAAAACAATTTTAAATTTGGAATTTTCACAGAAATTATTTTTAAGTATTTTATTTTATTTCTTAGCAGACATATGCAATTTTTCAAAATATTAAATAATTAATGTTTGACATTTAATTTTATGTGAAGTTATCGAATGAAATGAAAATTCCTTCGATGAATTTTACCCCTTAGAATACCCCTTAGAATTAAATATATCTCTTTCTATTGTGTCGTGAATGTACTACTTAAGATTTTATTAATACTTCAATTTATTAAATTTGTTTTCATTCAATAACGCCTTATGTTTTGGAAACGAAAATTGTAGGAAAATGCTAGTTGTTTTTCTACATGATGGATTACCATGAAGCTTCAGAAACATTTCCAAAGATATTGATTTATTACATTAAAAATGATCAATATGCAAGCTTCAATTGAGAAAAACATTTTTTGATTAATTGTCGAAAAATGTCTATTTCAATAACAAACTTATGGATTTCTTCTTTCTATTTAAATTTTTTTCAATATTAGCTTCGAAAATCGTATTTTATTGATGTTTAAAATTAAAGTAATGCAAACAATTTATCTTCAAAATTTTATCTAAAGTGAATATTGAGTTTAGAACTTGTCAAGTATAAATGATTTGATGTATTTAAAAATCTAAGAGTATTTTACCTATTTATTTGAGTTTTTTTTTCCTATGGTGTAAATATTTAGTAAATAAAGGCTGAATATAAATGTGAATTTAATGAAACATATCTATTTGACAATTTTATTTGAAGTTGATATGAAATAATTATTGAATATTATCTCATTAATAATGATTGTTTTGTGCATACAATCAAAGAGATTCTTATAATGGTTAGAAAGCCAAGTGCTAACTATTCAGTGCTGAAACTTAAAACATTTAACAAATAATAAAAGTCATTTTTAATAAGGAGCAGTGTACCAGTGTATTAAGCAGCTTTACAGATTCAACATGTACGTAAAGACATAGCAAGAATTCATGGTTAAAGTGTTTAGTAAAATTTAGGGCCTTTAGTTTGAAATTTCCCTATCAAAAAGTTTTAATTAACTTTTCTATGGAAGTAATGCAAATTTTCGGGATGCCATATTAACTTGAGTAATCACGAAAAACTTTCAAATTTCTATAAATACTTTTTTTCCTTTAGATAATTATTTTGGATATACCAATTAGGAGTTTCATGCAAAATTATCAAAAGCAAAGTATAAATGTGTTTCTCATTGAAGTTCTAAATATGTGAATTTAAATATTTAAATAAAATATTAAATTTCTTCATAATATTATATTTTTATAACTTTCTAGCTAATTTTTTTTTAATTTAAAATTGAATATATTTAATCGTAAAGAAGACATGCTTAATTGAATGAGAAAATCAAAGTATATTTTTGAAGATCAATCTAAATTTTCAATGTTATATCATTATAAGAGGATTTAGGGTTGCATCAACAAGTATGATAAGTCCTTATTTTGAGTATAATAAGTCCTTATTTCCATTTGAGTACCACATTATTTGAAAACTTATTTATTGAATTAAGTACGTGATTAGTATTATTCGTAAAATGTACCCAAATGGTTAAAGTAAATTTCCAAAAATCAAATGCTTCAAGTTATTGAGTTTTTAGCTCCATTGTGAAAAAATTCGTCTTATTAGATTATCAATCTATCTTTCAAGTATAAATGACTTCTAGTATTTTTTTTATATTTAAAAATTTAAAGCCCCACAAACATACATAGTTAGATTAATGAATAATGTTTTTATTATGCTGATTTGTTATTGTTCCAGAAATCTACTAAAGGATTAATCAGAAGTATATTATTAATTGACATGGTTTAGATTTAGATTGCAAGCTATTTCCTCAAGAATTTATAGACACACATTTAGGATAATTGTAAATGTGATTATCTACTATATTTCAAATCAGAGAATTTAAACAATCCTGTATCACAAAAGAACATTGTATACATTACTTTTATTAATTTCTACTCAAAACCATGAGATATTCTTTCAATATCCATATTTTATTTTCTTGAACTGTTAGATAATCAAAAAATGATTGTTTCTTTCATAACTAGTTAGGATTTCAGAAAAAACAGATGGATAAAATTTAATTTAAAGATGATTTTAATAAAGTTATAGAAGTAATGACGTATGATGTCAGAATATGTTCTTGAAATTGTTGTGACCAACTCATTACTTTTGCAACTTTTTATTTTTTGCTGCTTATGATTAAGATTTTCGAGAGAAAATTGTTTGTTATCATACTATTCTCCATCGACATTTTCTACTTAACTTATTAATATTTCTAAAAATTTTATTAATGTTTCTAACTGATATACTGATTCACAGTAAATATATAATACCATGATTAGTTATAACAGTTTTCCAGAGTTTTCTTCTGAAAGAGTTTAATATACAGAATTTTCTCGATTTTTTATAGTATATTTTTTTTTAAATTCCCAGAATCTCATTAGACATTAATTGTCTTTTGAGCTTATTAAATGTCATTCATTTCACTTGAAACTTACTATGCATTGTCAATATATGTTTTTATGCTCTTTTAACAAGCTTTGGAATGTAGTAGGATATCAATTGTAGCATGTTATTATTATTCCAACGACATTACATTTATGCTTACCTATGTTTTTTTAATCTATAATCTCAGATTTATTGTGATTAATGTTATCTCTAAGTTTGACAAGGTTTCTCGTTTAACGGATAAATTGATGCATACATACACACAGTAAATATATTATTTATAGCTTAATTGATAAACTGTCTTCTAAATTTCATGTCATAAATACAATTTTAGTTTAATTTTGATTGCCTTATAAAGTATAGATATATTTATGACCATTATAGATATATTTATGACGTTTATTTATGACAGATATATTTATGACAGATATCGCTCCTTTATGATCTTAAAAATTCTCACAGAGAGCATACAGTTTCATGTCAAAACTTTTTTTTGTAGTTAAAGATTTAATTTAAAAATTTGGTTTAGTTGCGAGTTGCTACAATGAAAAATTAAAAAAAAATGCTAACAATATTAATTGACACTAAATCATCATCTAACGTAACTAATTATTTGTTGAGCAATTTTTTAGTTTCAATTACTAATAAAGTTATTTACAATTTACTTCTGCTTTTCAAGAAGAATGCTTTCAACTCAGTATATTACATACATTTTAAAACCATACCTACATTAAAAATATGCTGCAATTAATTTTAATTTTTTCTCCTTAAATACATTGATTTTAATATATATTAAATTTGTTTTATTTTAAAGCACTCAATTCCTTCTCGTGATATAGATTATGTTTCTGAAAATCCATTATGCAATAAAAAATTATGAAGCAATAGATATATAAAAAAATGCTTACAGAGTTACAATTTGCTTACGTTTAATTTAACTAGCTATATATTATAGTAATTTAATTACGTTATTTTCTAAAATAAAATTTCCAATTTTTAAAGATAGTATCCTCACATTGATTTAATGTGTATTTTGATATTACAAATGACAAAAATTTATTGGCTATATGAATACTTTTTAAACACTATTAAAAGATATTTAAACACACTGCAAAAATATATGTAATTATATTCCTCAGTGTTTCTTTGTTAGGTATTTAAGATATTGAAAGTATTAAAAGAATTTTCCATAAAATGCAGTAATTTATTTTATATGTAAACTACAGTAAAAATGTTAAAAAAAAAGGATTTTAAATAAAATTTCATCTCACAAAATATGTATTTTCGATAAAAAAAAATATATATACCTTTTGACAATTTTGACTTTTTTTATTTATTAACATATTAAATCATGGAAGTTAATATGAAGATTTGAAAAAG
>JAPDSC010051438.1:0-18191 GCA_026290005.1 Latrodectus geometricus | reverse complement strand
AAAAGTATTAGTTACTTTTCTTCCACAATAGAAATAAATATTTAAAATATTGTTTGATGCAAAATAAATGCCACATAAAGAATTAATTTTTCATTATTTTTTTTAATTTATTAATTAAAATAAAAATTTTTAAGATGGGAAATTTTATTTAACTAAATGCCTAACATCTTGCTACATTTTAAAGTTAATTATTTATATATTCAGAAGAGCTTTCAGAGCTTTGTATAAAGTCATGAAAATTAAAACAAGATGTTTCTTTTGAAATGTATGAAACTTAATGTATGTTTATTTTATAATTTTATTAAAATTTAATGTGCCCAGTTTAATGTTTAAAATAAATACAGTTATAGAAATGTCAGACAAGAAAACACATTAATTTCATATATTCGATGTCCTAATTTACTATGAATAAATGAATAATAATTTGCTTATCATAACATTAAAGACTGTAAAACATTTCATCAATTTTTTTCATTTGAAAAATAATTTAAATTAATGCTACACATCAATTTCTGAAAAATTCCGTTTTATATTTAAATTTACATACATTATTTACATGAGATAAGTATAAAGTGAGTACTCGTGAGTTAATATAAATCTTACTTATTTTCATTTTCAGTGATATATTTAGAACAATTTATCTTTCATTTTATATGCTTGAAATTATCTCAAACATGTTTAACCTTTACACTGTAATGTTTGTATTTTAGATACAGCTATTTCCATTTCACAATAATACAGTGATTGCTTAAAATTCCCAAGCATCAAATTATAGATATCTTAGAATTTTGGCGTTTGAGCATTATTTCCTCGCATTGTTAAACAAAAAAAATAATAATAATAATTTAAACACTGAATTTAACTTCTTATAACTCTTAGTTTGAATATTTCTTATAGTTTTGCAAGAAACGTAAATAGTTCATTTATAGTGAACCTGTTTTAACTTTATAGTAAAAAAGCGAATGTTTATAGTAAAAAAGCGAATGTTTATAGTAAAAAAGCGAAAAAAGACATCTTATAGTATTGCAAATTATTTCTATAAATAACTTAAAACAATATTTTTACATGCGAGAATTTCAGACTTACACGTATAAAAAATATTGTAAATATACAAAGAATTCATTATGTTTCAAAAATATCTGTAAATTTCTTAATGGAAAACTCTGAAACGATTTTCTTCCCACACTAATGGATTTATTTAACATTTTGCAATAAGTGACAAATGTTTCTATAAATACCTTAAAACAATATTTTTACGGTAATTTTAGGGTTAAACATTTAAAAAATGTAGTAAAAAACATTTTTTTTATGCTTTAGAAATATACTTTAGAAAAGTTTCTTTACGGAAAATTCTGAAACAATTTTTTGACCAAACTAATGGATAAAATATTCATTTACAATTGTACGAAATATAGATAAACCAGTTTAAACCAACTATAAACCAGATAACTAGCCAAAGCAGCAATAACGCGTTATAACTCTGAATGTTACAACCAGCTATAATGATGGAAGAATCATTGCATGATAAGCTTCATTAATTTGATTATTTTGAAAACAACTGTCTATTTTTAAATAATATTATTTTGTTGCCATTCAGTGTCTAACATGAAACAAAAAATTCTATAAATAAATTCACAATAGTATTATATCTATACAAGTTTAAATAATTTTTACTTAAATCATGGAGTAATTTCAAACCTTTATAAATGATGTTATTAGAATACACAGGCTGGTGACAATATTTATATTTTTCCTTAAAGAATTTTAATTTGACTTTAATTTATATTTTTATTTTATTATTTTTTAATTTTAATATCTATTTTTTTTAAATTATTTCTACTATCATTATCAAAACATAAATTTTTGAATTAGAATTAAAAAAAGATATTAGCAATAAATGATTAAACTTAGCATGCTTAAAATAATATTGATGAAATTAAAGTCTGTATTATTCCTAATAATTTAACGCACAATGATATACATGAATAAATAACTAGAGTAATTAGAAACAAAATTCATCAAATGGATGACAAAACAAGGAACATTAAGAAGTTTAATCATAAAAAATAAATCTAAATTGAAATTTTGTTGTTACTAAAAACACTTGACAAAGCCAAAGCTCCTCTCCCTGGCAAGAACAGGGGGGAATCAAGTCAGAAAAGAATCTCGTCCATAATAAGAACACAGATCCCCCACACTTGAGGATAGAAGTACAACTTTGGCTCAAAGATGACAGCACTATCTGGATCTTCAAGTCTTAAGATTGAAGCCAGAGAAGATCCAGGGCATGGCTCCAAACATCTCAAGAGGAATTAATTTTGAATATTTAGCTAGATGTATTAAACGTTTGATATATATCAGCGATTACAGTCAACTAAATAAAGGAAGGTAGTTATAATATATTAAAATGTATTGAATAGACTACAGCTTGATTTAATTAAATATCCGAAAGTGAGATTTTTCCATTATATCTTTGTTAGTCAATTTGTAAGAAAATTTGTTTAGTACTGGGACATTTATAAAAGAGTAATTTTTTATATAAAATGATTTTTTTATATTCCCGTATTTTCTACAAGTTATTATATTCTATTACTATAAAATCTGAGTAAGAAAAATAAGTGTTTGCTGAAAGCAAATATGGTCAAAATCATATTTCTTGTTTAAAATAATGTTGTCCTAGATGTTTATTCATTTAATGAATCAATAGAAAATTTAAAACTGGTTATTTCAAAGTGTAACCTAGAGATCATATTTTTTCATATATTAACTTATATAAAGCAGTTTTCAAAGCAAGGTTACGGTAAAATAATTTTTAAATATTTAATTAGTAGCGTCCAATTTTTTACCCATTGAAACACCACAATTAGGGTTCAAATGATTATTGAGAGATGAAATTTATTAATTATATAATTTTGAATGATTATATGTGATGAATCTTGCTCCAACAAAAAATATTGTAAGTAAGTTATGACAATGCAAGAACAAGGAGTTTTCATACACTTTGTAAAATTCACAATATTAGACAGTAGAACGGTATGTGCATAGTGAAGAAATTTAAAGAAGCAGTATGAGATGAGTCTTTCTTCTATCAAGAAATCAAACACGCTTACAAGGTAACACTTACAATGAAACATTTAGATGAATTGATAAAGTTTTTTATTTGGGCTGGGTAATGAAACAACAATGGTTTTTGAGATGGGCTAAACAACGATTTTAAGAAGTAAAATATTTCTTGTCATCATTTAAATTAAAACATTATTTTAAAATTAATTTTAAAAAAGTTGTAAAATTAATTAGATTTTAATTGAATTCTTATAAACAAATTGTCAATGGACCACATTCCTTTGGATATTAAATACACAAATGAATAATTAAACTGCGACAAAAGGAATAAGTGCAAATAACTAATGGTATTTAAAAGAAAAATATATTAAAAATGAAAAGGATTTAAATTTAAAAATAATTTGGTTGTATGAACTACTACCCAGAATAATGGATTTCTTATAAATATACAGCATTATACGCCTGGGTATTTAACCAAAATTGGATTGGATGGATGTAAAAGTGTATTTTAAGCACGATGCTGCAATTCATTGAGGTTAATTATTTGTAATAATTGAGTAGTAGTAATAAATTGACATTAATTATTTGTAGTAACTCAATAGTAGTTATTGAAAGTAGTAATTGATCTATGATGATGAGCAAGCCACTACACAATCATTGTTAGACCTCAGTGAGACTGAAAAGCATTTGTTTTCCAAAATATATAGCCAAACAGTTTCTGGTTAAAACCCTGGAAACACTTGAAAAATGTTACTTCTTGTTTCAAATAAATGCATAGAGAAGGTGAACATTTGAATATGACGAAATTTTCTTCACGATCTGAAAATTTTATGAGTACAACATACTGCTGATTTATTTATCTTAATTAGTGGCAGTATAAAATCGGAAGATCTTCTACAGTAGACCAGAGTATTATTAAAAGTTTTCTGAAACTTTTGGAAACAGCTTGAACCTGAAATTTATTCGATATAAAATCAAGAAAATTTGTAGAGTTTGAATATTTTGGAAATAGCCATTATGAAAATCTGCATCATTTTTAATTTTCAACTAAGCGCCATACGTACACTTGCCCGAGTTTTAATTATTGTTGGATTCCGCAAATTATGAAATTCCAATAAAATTCGCAACCAAATTCAGAAGAAAATGAAGAATCTATTTTGCAAGATTGTAAATGCGTAGCGTTAAGCAACACAGGAGCAGTTCTCTAAAAGAGGAAAAATTTTGGAAGTTTAACGAAACTTCGGAGTAATAATGGTTTTCGAAGTATCAATCAATGTAAAAAATAATCCATACTAATTTTGAAAATTTTTACTGAAAAACTATAAGCATTTTTTATTGATTATTTGTACGTCGTACTTTTTTGATCAATTTGGCTGAAACCATAAATTTCAAACAAAATTCACGTTCTTCTTTTAAGTTAACAGTGATCATCAGCAATAATTTTATAAAAAGCTGTTTTGAAAAAAAAAAAAAAAAAGATTATCGAGATAATTTTTTCTAGTTTAAACAATGCTAATAATCACAATTTTTACGGTTTATTATACGTAACCAATTTATTTAAAATACAACCCACTAATTAATAAATTTATTCGTTATATTACCATCAAAACATGAATTTTGATAGATTAATTTATATCCAAAATGTCCATGATATATCATACAATAAAAAAACGTGAGAAAATATTAACATGTTTTTCTTTTTTCTTACAAAATAATGCTTGAGTTACTGTATATTGTATGTTTAATAATAATTGAATATAATGCTAATTTATAAGATAATTTTATTGTAAGATAATGGAATTTATAATATAATGGAATTTGTAATTTTCATTGGATAAAATGATTAAATTATTCAATATAATAATATGCATTTTGAACAACCACATTTATGTTACAGTATTTACAAATCATTTAAATATTCCTTTAGTTTCCATATAATTACAGAAAATCAAGTAAATAAATATAATGTGTTATAAACAGTTTTGAAATTATCTATGAATATGAAGTGTAGAATGTGTTCAAAGCACTAATGTTTACATTTTGTTTATTTAATTAAAAAAAAAAAAGTTTTCAGAAGGGAATTTTTGTTTTATGATGGTATAGTATTTTTAATTTATAAAAATACAAAAATTGAAACTTGCTTATTATTATCTTTAAAATAGATTGTTATTTTTAGAATTACACCGTCATAAATTGTTCTTTTTAAGGAAATTTTAATCTGTTTCATACGCATGCAAAAAATAAACAAAATTTCCATAACTTTCAAATTTACTATTAATGAATAGAATTAATGGTGTAAATATTAACTTGTAAAACAAAACCTAAAAAAATTAAACATTAGAATATATACATTTTTCATTTGCACTTTTTACAAAAAAATAAGAAAACCAACGATTTTTGAGTGTAAAGTAATAAACTTCAGTTTTCCAAACAATAAAAAAGTAGAATTGACAACAATTGGATTTTGTGGAGACATTAGAGTTAACTGAAGTCACACAACCAGTTTTCTTTCCAATAATCAATAATTAGTGACAGCTTATTTTATATTTTAAGTGCAAAAAATATAACTCGATAACTGTTTGTGAAAAACAAAATGTAAGGAAAGTTTTATTCATCAGAGTAATTGGACTTGTCTTTTCTTGTTGTTTTAATATTTATCTTTTAGTAAAGGACATAACAGTTTCTTTT
This sequence comes from Latrodectus geometricus, assembly GCA_026290005.1. Lineage (NCBI taxonomy): Eukaryota > Metazoa > Arthropoda > Arachnida > Araneae > Theridiidae > Latrodectus > Latrodectus geometricus. The sequence goes on along the minus strand of JAPDSC010051438.1, from coordinate 12,440 downwards.
TTTCTTTCTTTTTCTTTTTTTGTTTACATAATGTAAATTTATTTATATATTCACATAATGGTTGGAAAATTGAAATAAAATTCTAATTTATTTTTTCTTCTTTTTTTTGTAAATTTTCATTTCTTACTTATCAAAAAGACATTTTTTGTTTTAGATATTATAATTATATATAAAAATTAATATATTTTTTATATTGAAAATTCAAAATTAAAGAATATCTAAGATAAATGTCTCTGTGTATTATAGATGATATTTAACTAATTTATCAAATAATACAAAATTTACTGCTATTTTTAACACAATTTCAAACTTAATTAGTATAAAGTAATTAAAGTAATTTAGCTCCAAATTAATATATATTCAAAAGTAAAAGTTTTCTTCAAATTTAAAAGTGTTACAAATATATACAAAAAAAATAAAAAAATGTTAAATAATATTACCTTATAAGTTAAAAACGTTACATATTTTAATTTTTATATCTTTCATTTGTCGTGCTTTTGAAACTTAACTAAATGTCAATGAAATGTTACGACATTCATTATTTTTAAAAATAATTAACAAAATATTCAATTAATGTATTAACTAAAAATGATTAACTTATATTCTATATTTATATATTTTAATGGATAATGCCACAATATCAATCAGAAAGTATGCATTTTTCTATTGGTGGAAAGTTGCGAATATCTTAGCAGTTAAATATCTATGACAGCTTTAATATAGATTTTAGGTTTCTTTTCGATTACATTATATTAAATATTTGCATATGAGAAAAATACTTCATACTTATTTTTAAAAAGAAATAAATGCAAAATTGTCTTCATAAAATCTATCTGCTTATTCAAAAAAAAAAAAAAAATCATTTTATTCAACTTTTATCGAAAACTGACTGGTAGCTAAATAATTTGGGAACAAGCATTTTCTGGAAATCATTCTTAAGTTTGATTCGCAACGTTGAGGAATAACACTAACAATGATCCTTTGTAAAATTTAAATATTAGATCCGTGTCAAACTAGGAGTTGTGTGCAAAAACTGACAGCCGAGCAACAATCAAATAAATTGATTGAAACTCATATCACCTTTGCTCTCAGGTCATGTGAATGGTAAAAATATTTTCTTCGTGCTATATCCCTTCCAGCAAAATTTGACACAACGTAAAAACATTTTCTAGCAAAGAATTAATAATCCTTTTTTCATATTCAAAAGGATCTCAAATTATTGGGAAAAAAGGTGAAAAATTTCATATGTTAAATAATTTACCAGATTTTTCATTTATATTAAAAGGTATAACATTTTTAAGCAGAAAGATATGATATATTTTTAGTAAATATTTTTTAATAAAGCTTTCGCCCTTTCTCCGTATTTTTGGACAAATTATCAAACACTATGTCAATAAAATTGTGAATAATTTGAATAATATTGTAATATTTATGTGAAATTCAGGATGTTAATTTACTTTTCAAATAAAATATCCCATTTATAATTCCATCTAAATCAACATATTTAACTATAATATTGTTATGAAGAGCATTGACATTAAAACTAACATAAAAATGGTTTTATAAATATGTATAGAATCAAAATGTGCAATTACACTTACTGTGTATTTACACAGTGAGTTATTACACTTCACAAATCGTATATATTGAATTTGCTTTCAGATTTCTATTTTTATAACTTAAGTGGTTCTGTATTTATTTATATTTCATAATACAAAATTTAAAATATCATTAATGATTTGAATTCAATTTTTATATCATTGAAAGCAAAAATTGATTTTAAATATTTGTGTGGGTGTGAAAAAATTTAAGATTTAATTAATTATAGTTAAATTTAAATAATTTCTCAAAATGTAACTTGTAAAAAGTTTCTTTTATTTGATAATTTGTATTTATTTGTTTGACAACATAATGGTTTTTAATTAAAAAATTATGAATATCATGTTACTATATTTTTAGGAATATATATTGATTTTTTTTACTTAAATAAATTTAGCTGTGATGCGGAATGTTTCAATCAAAATGCAAAACTTTTAAATTATAAAACATTTTCGAAATGTATTTAAAGTTCAACTCTTCTTATTTAATTCATTTTTCATAATTTCATATATATATATATATATATATATATATATATACAGTACAATTATCATTTAATGGAATTTTGTCCATTAACGGAAATTTATTTACTGTTTGGATAAAGTTAAAAATAACTTCTGAAATAGTGTACGAAGTCTGAAAGAAAATTTTCATTTATTCACTAAACATTTATTTATTCATAACAAAAATAATACTCATTAAATTATCTTTGTATTTTAAAGTATAAATCGCAATTCCTGTACGATTTACACTTTAAAATACAAAGATAAATAAGAAATCTTAGAAATTTAATAACGTCAGTTTAAAGATGGATGTGCAAAATGCTAAATAGGATGCAATGTTGTGCAAGACTGTAGGTACTACCTACATTTACAAGTTTTTTTTTTTTTTTTTTTTTTTTTTTTTTTTTTAATATTATAGATTTGTGTGCAAGATTTACTCAGAAATTATGGTATTCTAATAAGTTGGTTTTCCTTCTATGGAAAATGAATAGGCTGTTATCATGTTTTAATGCTACTTGAAATAACGATATACCAAATAATATTTCTAAAAAATTCTGAATGGTATTTAAAAAAAATCTTGAAATTTTTCTAAGTAGTTTATTGTTGAATTACAATATATTTAAAATGGTAATTACTATGTTAAACTTGAAAAATAAAATTTAATCTGCTTATGGCAATCTTGTTCTTTTATCTAAACATTTCTAATATATAAATAAAAAAGCAGGGCAATACATTTTTGTATTTATTAACCCCTTACCTGCCAAAGAAAACTTAATAGATTCGCTCCTCAGTGCCACTGATTTTCACACCGGTGATCGCAGTTATGCGGTGTATCGGTGGAAAAGAAGAGGCACTCTTGAAATAGAAGTAACATCATAACAACAGATATTTTAAACAATGTAAAGGACATTCTATTGCATTCCAAAGCCATTGGTCAATCTTTACTGTCAGCAGAGTAATGCAGAGAAGCGTATTTCCGAAAGCCGTATATATACGCCCGGGGCAGGCAAGGGGTTAAAATGTAGAGTGTTATTTTTTTAATGTTATTTTTTGAATAAAACTTTAACTAATCAACAAAACTTTGTTACGAATGGCATTTTTAATTTTTTCTTTATGAAGAAATATAAAGATATTCTTCGTTATCCCTCTTTGAGAGAGCAACAGAATAGAAAGCATGAAGTTACGTAACGATGTTAAATTTTCTTCCCAATATTTAACAGAGATTCTTTCTGATTTGTTTGCTGTAATTGAGGAGGAATAATTCTCAAAAATCCTCTCAAATTAAGGAATATCAAATCTCAAGGCTCTGGAGCAGATGCAGGTTTTCGTATAAAAGTGACTGTTCACGCAATTTTAAAATTTTCTGTCAACAAGACTCTGTTAAATGTAAATCTTCATTGTAGAAATATTTTGCTTCACTCTAAAAGTTTAAATAACTCTGATAATGTTTCATGACTTTTTAGAACATTTATGTTTCATTTCATTTTAAGCACCTATTTTGATCGAATTTTGATTTTAGAGATATTTTGCTCCATTCCAAAAACTTAAATGACATGCATAATATTTCTTAACGTTTCAGAAATTTTAAATATACATAACAATTATTATTGGCACAGTGTAAGCCACAAGTTGTAATTAAAAAGTTACTAAATGTTTAAAAAAAACATAAAGATTTCTGTGATTAAAAATTAGCATTAAAGTAAATATGCATAACGATTTTTCATTTTGAAACATAAAAATTCGTTATTTCTATTTTATTAGAATAAAATAATTTAATGGACAATGATAGATAATATATTCAAACAAATTAAATTTCGTTATGCCTTAAATTTCTTATCATATTTTTTTCATATCTTCCCGAACCATTTAAAATTCCTTTATTTATAATTCTGTAATCACTAATAAGCATGTATTTGTAGAATAAAATTTTTCCTTGGATATTGTATTTTTAAATTAAGTGAATAGTAATTGAATCTTATTACAGTAATTTTAATTAACATTTCTAAAAAAACCTTTATAAAAATATAAATATTTAAAACTTATAGGCAATTTAATTTATTGTTTCTTAATGTTTTGAAATATATTTGGTCAAATGTGAAGAATCAAGTAATTATTTATAGATAAATTTAAAAATAAGTTTTGAAAGCCTACATTGAGGATATGAGACAGATTTTACATTCAAATCATGTAAGGATAGATTGCTTTTACTTAAACTGTATTCATACTATGTTTTATTATTATATTATCTAAATTAAGTACCCGAAAGCGGATTTAAGTGATAGTCTCTTTACTTTTAAATTGGAACTGTTATACCGAGAAATTTATATTTTCGCTTTAAAATAACAAGCAATAGATTTAATTCTGCTTTTGATAAAATCTTGAGAAAATAATTTTAAAAAACCGATTAAAAAACGAGAAGTGAAGAATAATGTTAATGTATTTTCGCTTTATTTTGCTTAATACAGTAAAATTTAAGGAAAACGTTACATAAAGCAACTATGAAAAATACATTTAATTTATAAATCAAGTATTTTGAAAATGTTCGTACTTCTCTATTGATCCATAAGTTCTGACATTATATTAAATAAATAAAAGAACAGCTGTCTGAAGAGACATGTGAAAACTTTTATTTCAGTTGAAATTGAGAGTTGGAAAATTTTTACGAACAACTTTAAAACAGTCTATGAAAAAAGTAACATCATAATATATTCTACAATACAGCTGAAATTTGATTTTTTCATATACTAAAGTTTATTTTCTGAAACATTTCCTTAACGTTGTCTGGTTCAGTGAGAAAGAAAGTTGTTTTCTTCGAAACATAAGCTGAAGGTCGAAAAGTTCATTCTTGAAATTTTATTTTCTTTACAATTTCTACAATGTTTTTATTACATAATGTCTTGGAGATTCTTTTCTAAAAGATGACTTCACAGACTAAAATTTTTATGTTTATGTTTCCAAATGCAAATGAGTAAACATTTTCGTAACAAATATACCAATCTTTCAATTAAATAAAAAATATAATACAAAACATTTTTTAATAGATTCTATAATAGAAGAACATTAAAAAGGTTTTTACCAAATGCAAGATTATTTATTAAAATTAAATAAATTGTAATAATTTTTAATAAACAATTGTTTATTTCTTAACTTTATGTAAACCATGAATAGTTATTGTTGGTGATGTTATTTTAGAAAAAATTAATTTACAAAGATTTATTCATGTAATAATGCCCATGAAAACAAACAAAAAAATGTGGAAAAAAAATTAATTTGTTTTTTTTTTTTTTTGTTTTTGTTTTTTTTTATATAATAAACAAAATTTATATGCACAATTTAAATGCATTTCTTAAATAATTAAAAATCAATTACCGAAAATAATAGTATTTCCATTAAATTATAAAAAATAATTTATATGATTTTAATTATAAATTGCATGTAAATTTATATGCTTATAAATAAATAGATTTATGTAATTATACTAGGAACATCTAATATATAACACAGTTGATAAATTCTATTCAAATCTAAACTCCGAAAAAATTTAATTGTTATTAGAGGAACATTAAAGAACATTATTTAAATTTTTATTACAGAAATGTAGTAAGAATAACCGTATGGTATTTGATCTAAATGCACGTTAAAAATTATTTTGAATACTAATACATAATACGAAAATTTTAAATAAAAAGCTCTTTTATTTTAATATATAAATAGCTATATAATTAGCTTTTTTCATATAGTTTGTAATGTTAATATAGTTTGTAATGTCAATAGGAACAGTAAATTGTAGAATAACGAAGAATTACCTAAGTTATTTTCTATAACAAATATAAAACTTTTTGTTTTAAATTTGTTAATACAAGCAGAAAAAGAAAAGCTAGAGAATGGTTACCATTCATAAAAAAAGTATAGGTTTTCTGAAAATATTTGCAGATTATTTTATTACATCAACAGTTAAGTAGGAATAAATATTTTTATTTGCAAACAGTAATGCATTAGATACAAAAATCTTTATTTTGAAATATTTTTCAAATAAGACTGTAGTTTTTTTTTTTTTTTCCTCTGGAACTGCTATCAACAGTTAGAACACATTTTCTAAAATATGTTTGCGATTTTTGAAAAAAAATGCCTGAGATAAACAAATTATTTTTTGTTACGTTATCTATTTGTAAGATTTAAATGAATTGAAAAATATTTTTTTTAAAAAATTAATTAATGAATGATTTAAATAAAACTCATAATTATATGTAATAAATTTAAACCATATTTTTATCATGTAATGTAATGTTTTTTGTATATTCACTGGTAATTCCTTAATTAATTAAAAAAATTAATATAAATTAACAATATTACGTTTTCATTTTTGTTTTCCAATTGAGATTATTTTTTTACTCAAAAGTACTTCACAAATATTATCATTTCTCACGCCTCAGGCCTCAGATTTATTGTACATGGTACATTCAGAAAAATTAAAAAAATAGACACTGGAAATTAGAGTAAATTTATAAAAAGTAAATTTTATTGGTGAATTGTATCCAATACTTTTCTATGTATCATTGTACAGATGGACTATGGATATTTTACAATTTCACCTGAAAATTACGCTATTAATTAATTATTCATTTTAAAATCATTATCAGAATTTTTTATATTTTCATTAATTTCAATAACAAGGATTTCTGATATAATTCAGACTTTTCCTATTATTTTTCGAATATACTAAATTTGACCAAATAATTACATATTTTAATTCACAGAATCACAAAATAATGTATGGAAATATTTTAATGTCAAAATTACAAATTTTACAGACATTCTTAACAGACTAATCTTTCTGAACAAATGTAGAGAATATTGATTTTTTACTAGCCAATTTTATTGAATAATATAAAATTTTTATTTTATTTCAGCTTATGTTTATCGAAATTTATAAAAGGAATGCAACAATCAATAAAATTAAAAAAAATTACTTCTATAACATTTTAGAACAAAATATTACGCTCTGTAAGGAAAATAGAAGTAGGGGAAAAATACCAGAATTTTTCTGCATCTAAATTTCTGCCCTATAGTGATTTGAAATTAATTTTAAAACGTACATTTTTATCTAGTTAATCCTCGTGTTCCAAAAATGTGAAAAAAAATTATGAAAATGAGGTAGAAAAACTTTCTTACTTTATAACTAGGCAAAAATTACAATCAGAGATAAACTAAATTATTGAACAAATATTTAAAGCTTATAAACTTAAAATGTATAAAATATAATTAACTATTAATCATAATATTATCATCTATGAATTTGATGTGCTAACATTGTTTCGGTCATTAGTTACATAAAAATTAATCAATATGTTTAACTCATGATTAATGATATATCGTAAAATATATCATTAATCATGAGTTACAACCCATAAAAGTGGTTAATCAGAATGAATTTTTAAACACGTGATAGCAATTAATCACACACTTTATACCTAACTGGGTGAAATAATTAATCAAGTAACTGTCTTTATTATTGACATAGTTTTAAGCATTAGATGTTCCATTTTTTTTTTTTTTCCATTTATGAAATTTTGCTTTAACATATTAATAAACCAACTGAAGTCTTTACTAATTTTATTGTAACTCACTTGTCATAATTGTTTTATCAGTATTATTTGTGACGTAAAATACAGGTTATATTGAAAAATGTTTTATTTTATTAGTAATGAATTTCCTTCCTTAAAAATATGTGATAATATAAATTAACCAAAAAAATAATAATTTTCTGAAATTTAAGAATGTTTAAAAGTATATTAGGAATCGATAATTTGTTGAAGTTGCAGACATCATTATACCATAAAAAATTTAGTATTTATTAAATTTTCAATTTTTGTGGAATAATAAAATGAGAAAATGTAATCACCATTTTGGATATAACTATTTGCAATTCTGATCAGCTTATTAATGTTTTTAAAATCTACTCAAATATAATAAATATTTTAGAAGAAATAACATAATATATCCCTGCAGTATAGATTTTGTATAGTTAATAAATAGTAACATTTTCTAAATAATTTTAATATTTAAGTAAATTTTTGTAAACCCTCTACGTAAATCATGCTTAACTATAAAGCAATGTAATGTTTATTATTATTTTTAATCTGATTACTGTAATAAATTTTTAATTATCTTTTAATAGAAAGATAGTGCCTGATATATATATATATATATATATATATATATATATATATATATAACCTCTTTCATTTTGATTTTCGTAAATTGTTCTGGAACATTTCGATTCAGGACACCGCAAAACATAAATTGAAAGCCAAAGTCATGGTTAGGCAAGCCATTTTATGTTCAAGCAATCCGTAAGTAGATAATACATGCAAAAAGAAAAACAATTTATTGTTAAATTTCAATCTACAAAACAGTTTATTTTTTATCATTTAATTAATAATTGATTCCTGCCTTAAAATAATTTTTTAAACATTCAATTTTAATTATCAACAAATTTAATACAAAATTAAAATACAAATACAATGGATTTTATTTTTTAATTTACTAATTTTAATTATTCAGTGAACCAGTAGAAACTATAAAACAATAAACATGAAGGATGAGTATATTTCTCAGTTCAGTGTGATACTCTTACTTCATTACCAAGACGCATTGTGTTTAAAGAACCTACGAAACTGAATCAGACTGTTTCGTTAGAGAAAAGAATTTTAACGTCAATTAATCTTTTCTGATTGTATTTCTAACATTCTTGATGTTACCATATAACTTAAAACCACTTGCATATATTTAGTATTTATGTTTTAATTTTGAATCAACAAACAAATAAAATGAGTAACTGTTATATCACTTACACATTTTCTAAAAACAGAATTATAAGGAGAAAAAAAATGCCTAAAAGTAAATATTTCTTAGAAAATTGCATTTTTAAAAATATTTCATTAATTTATTCCTGCATGTTAACGATGAAATATTCTATAAACGTAATATTTAGATATGCCATTCAATTTTGATTTTTTATATAATGCAGTTAATATTGATACATCTTCATCAAGAAATTTATAAAAAATATTTGGATTTTAAATTTTTTTCTATAAGAAAATATATTTCAAATAAACAAATCTAATGGCAAGTTACTAAACAAAAACTTTCACATGTTTTCTTAACATAAAAAGTGTTTAGAAAGAAAATTATTGAATTTCTTGCACTTTAAATAATTTTATATTCTTGCTCGATCCACTTTTTCACTAGAAATTTTATTTTTATGTTTCTCCAATGGTTTCAAATTGTTTGAAAAATTTTTATACTTCCCACGTTTAAACTGTTATACGTTTTTTTATGCTGAAATGTTTGTGTTCCTAAAATTATAGGAACTTTGCTTGTACGTGCCTCGCAGTGTTAAATTTTTCTTTATTGCTCTGGAAAAAAATTACGATTTTTTTTTCTGAAATTTATTTATTTTGTAGGTGACATTTTTCAAATAGTCATAGCTAGTTTTAGCATATTACATTTACTGGTGGAATAAGTATTTTATTATGTTGAAACTTTCATGCTGAGATAATTCTTGACCATCACAAAGTACTCAATTTTAAATAAAATAAAATTTAATATGCATATATCTAATTATGTTATGAGCCCAAAATTTCATTCACTTAAAATATTTGATACAAAATATATCTAATTAATCATGAACGACAATTGATTTATTTCAGTTTAATTTATATTTGTACTAACATCGAAACTGCAACGGTAAATGATTTGATTGCATTTCAAGAATAAATTATTAATCAAACAAAATTTTACAAATTTCATACAACATTAGATATGCAATATGTAAAGTTATAAATAACTAAACCAACTTTTTAATGAAATATTCTTCATAAAATAATTTTTTTTTGAATATCCTGATGTACAAAATTTTATGAAAAATTTGTTTTCGAAGCGTTTATCAAAGAGAATAAAATAATGGATAAAAAGAACCAATTTTTCAACTCAATTCTTGAAATACAACTATATTAATTTATATGATAAATCTAACTAAAAATATTGAGGCAAGAAAAAATAAAATAAAATTAAAGAAATTAGAAAACAAAAATTGATTGTAAGTTTATTTAAAATATTAAATTTTTATTAATTGTATTATACTGTATTAATGTAAAATATTATATGGTATTTTAAATTAATAAAACCTTATTTTATAAAGTAAAAAAATGATTTATCAACTTAAAATAAAATTTTAAGTTATTTAGCATTCGATAATAATTAAAAAAATTAATTAATATGTGTTTAATTATTTATGTATAAAAATATAAGTCATATTTATATATATGGTATGGATACATTTAGATATATTCTGTATGAAACGTATAGTACTTCCTATAGATATATAGCTCATAGATCTATACCATTCCTGACTTCTATAGCCCGAAGTTTTGAAATATTATAGTGGATATTCTGACTTTTCTTTCATTTTATTGTTTCTATATATTTCCTATCATACTCTTTGGAAAATGATAGAAAGTAACAAACCTTTGGATTCAACAGTTTTTCCATCAAAGGTTGTATCTTTTCTCTGAAAAAAATATGAACAGGAAAGGAAATTTAGAGACAAAAGGAAATCTCCAAGTTCAATTTTTCTAGAAGTTCTTGATCACATTTTTTTTCTTTTCTTGCAAAACAAGACATTCTCCATGCTAGAAATGAAAACAAAATTCTGCACCACCCATATTTCTTTTTTCCCCCACCCCGATTGAGGATCAAAGAAAGGACTTTGTTGTCGGGATTGGGTCTATTCCTTGGTGCAAATTGGTTTTCTGTTTCCAATCATTGCTTCAAAGTATACAGAGGGAATTCTAGACGGAACTTAATCTGAATTTCACCCGCTTACAGAGAATATCCAGTTGAGAAAGAGGATTTATATAGAAATAGTGAAGGTGAGAAGAGTGTTTTAATATGATTGGATTTTTCTTTGAAATGAAAAAAGTAAATATAATGAACCTACACTTTTTTTAAAAAAAATTCTATTAAACTAACTTCGTTTTGTAGAATTCATTACATAAACTCCATAATATTTTCTTTAAATATTTAAAGTAAAAATAATGTAAGATTAATTAATTAAGACGACAAATTATTTCTTTTTTAAATGTTTGATTATTTGCAGTGATATGTGCTTTCCACATTCGTTTCCAATGGTTATTAATGTAAAATGTTTCGAATTGCATTTTGTTTAGATTTCAATTTTATCCTCTGTCTATTCATTTGTTATTGGGGAGAAAATATAATACAGATATTGAGTTTACTGGAAGAAAACATTTACTCTCAGAATTAACTTAAAAGTTATACTACTTATTCTTATTTTATTAAATGAGATAGATAAATCATTTAAATATACTTTACTACGTTGGAAAAAATTAAATATTTTTAAAATTCATTAGGTTTAAAGCCAAATGTTAAATATTATTAATTTTGATGAATTTTAAGATATGTTATTGGTTATTTAGTAATTTGTTTGTAGTTAAAGTTAATAATCTGTTGTTTTGTTATTTGTTATCGGTATGTCTTAACTTTTCATACAGTCTGTCTGACATTTTCGCTTACAAATGGACGAAAGTTTCTTAATAAATAATTCACCAATAGTAACCCAATCCATCAACATGTTTATTACTCTTGTTGCATAAACATAACTTAAAAATCGTTTACAGTTTATCCACTATTAATATTTTAGAATTTTTATGGCTTATTTTTATGCTATTGCAATGTTATTTATTTTTTTTGTTTAGATTATTTATATTATATTGTGCGCTAAATACATAAAACGAATGTGTCTAATTACGAGTATTATGCTTCTAATTACAATAATAATTCAATTTAAGGTTTAAATTTTTTATGTAATTCAATATCTTCTGAATAGTTGTGATTGTTTACATGTGTGTACATGCACTATTAAACTGGTATTTTCTATGTAAGTTAAATCAACTTCAATATTTTATCTCTGAAAATGATTTGACTAAATGCAATATGCATTTAATCTCAATAGTATTATTTCATATTAAATATATTAATATGTAAAAAAGTTATATTAAATATATTTTTAATATAATTCAATGTCTTTTAAATAATATTCATCCTGAGTAAACTTTATATTAACCTTTTAACATATTCTTTTTTATATCTCATTTTATATATTTTGATGATATATTTCAAGTATAATTTTGTCAAAAATAATAATCATCTTGAGTAGCTGATAATGTAATAAATCTAACTTGTAATTTAAACTAATTTCGACAATTGTGAACTAATTGGTGTAAAGAAATATTTCACAAGAAATCCTATTATCAG
>JAPDSC010051436.1:0-15361 GCA_026290005.1 Latrodectus geometricus | reverse complement strand
GAAATTATTAGACAGCCAGTATCTTCAATTTCAACCATTGTCAAAGACAGAATCGGCAACTGAGTTAAGATCTCTATGCTCAACGTAGTACCTGAAGAGGAACATTAAAAACTCTAAGAAATTTTTAACAAGCATAAGTCTTCTGAACACTGCAGTTTTCTTTTGCATCAGCTACTCTCTTTATGCGAGTAACAAATATGAATCCTATAAACTCATTCTTCTGAGTCGGATATTAAACTCATTTTCACCGAGCTCTAGAGTAATAACTTTCCCTCCCTTTACTGCAAATTCATACACGTGTTTGGTGTAGGAGATACTTTCTGAACAACACTTAACATGGCTTCTCATATATATATTCAGTAATGTTCTTATTTAAAATGGGAAGAACAATCATTTAACCAATCAGAAAAACTTCGATGGGGACCATAAAATTATCCTGAAATTTTCACGTCCTTTGGAAATCACATTGGGCATGAATGAGAGTAAAGAATCATACGCATCTTTTACCTGATATATTTGTCTTTACCATTTCAAGAATCCAATGTCAAGCGTATAACATCCATCCCTGAGGCTCCACCAATACTCAATTGATACTTTAATAAGCGACTATTGACATGTAGGGGCCATAGATTCATGAAGTTTTCTCCATAAGTCCATAAGGAAATTTAATTCGTCAGACCTGCAATGTATTTCCAGCCATCAACAATGGCAGGCAACGCATAAAATTTCGTACCATAGGCGTGTAGGAAATGGCTCTGAAAATGCATCAACTATTGTCCAGTGAACAGTTCTTATGTTGACTTATTGATGGTGCATATTAAAATATGCTTGGATTTAAGGAAATGTTATATGTTTATCACTTTAAAAATTCTCACCAATAGACGATGATTTCGTTCACTGCCGAAATGATGATACACGAAAATCCAAATTTCATATCTACGTCAGACATGTTGTTTCTTCGAGTGCGCAGGTTACAACACTGATTTCAAAGTCACACACATCTTGATAATATTCCATTAATAGAACTAACTTATCTAACAACTTTCTCAGACACTTATTGTTTTTAGAGCTTTGTTCTCATTGAATGGTTGCATTCCTCCATTACGCCTGAATCAAATTTTTTCTGACACTTGAGTTCTCATTCCTTGTAGCATACTATTCAAGTAATCTTAATAAAACCTTTCATTACAACTAAAAAATATCGTAATAGATTTTTATTAATGAATAAAGTAGCTTAAATTTTATTTTACTAGAATTTTAAATCTAAAATTCTCATTAAAACATTCAATGCACAGTAAATATTTTTAAAAATTGCTTATGATTTTTAAAAAAGTTTTCATTTTATTAATTATTTTTTCAAAATTCACTTATTTGGTAATTTAAATTTTTTTATCTGACTTTCTACCTTATAATTTTTTATGAGCCTTTCTACCCTTTAATGGAAAAGGTCAATATATGCAAAAATGAAGGCCAATCCATACGCAAGCAACAAAACCTTAATGTTTTAAAATATTAGTGAAAATTATAACAGATTGAGTTTATCGATCTTTAAACGTCTTTTATATACGAGTATTATTTAGACTAGGGCTACAATTTAAAGTAAATTTTAAACCATTTACAAATAACCACTTCTGATGTAGGAATCAAACTTATTGAAAAATCACAGTATTAAACAACTTCAAAATTTATGCAGACCAGACATAAAACAAATTGCTTTAATAAATACTAATTTCATCACAGCAATCTGTTTTCTGAAAGTTTTACTTTATAATTTCCACTGAGAAGTAAAATAAATAATAATAAATAATATAAGAAACTATATCTCTATAAGAAACGTCCACTATTTTAAGTATTTTTTTCTAAACAGATACTTTCAAAAGTTCTGAAATATGTAAAAGTAAGTATTACGGTCATAAAGTACGGACTTTAGGCAATTTTTAGACCAATCTGAATGCAATGTAGATATTTTAATGCAAACATCTAGTCTAGTGGATAAAAATGTTTCTGAATAACAAAAATGGAAATGTATGTATTATCACGTCAACCATTTCCACGATAAAGTATATGTCACCAAAATGTTGCGAGTTAAAGTTGAGATCACGTAGCAGTTGATATTGCAGTTTAGTGACCGCGCTCCTATTTCCATATTTTTAGCTTAAAGTTTAAAAATGATATTTTTATATATTTGTGAGTTTAAAATATATATATACGAATTATATGTTCTGTCTTTTTCCTCATTTTGAAGGGAAAAAACCCTAGAATTTGCAACATTTGGCGACATATTTTTGGCAAAAATGATTGGTGGAATAGTATGGAAAAACCTAATAAATGTAATAAACGCGAGAAAAAGAGTTGATATTTTTAAAAACTTAACATAAATAACGTTTAAAAATTACTACACATTAATTCAAATTTATAAAATATTCTAAAAAAGGTTAATTATCTGAGAAAATTAATAACGTATTTGTAAATTAATCGAATTAAATATTATATTGAAATGAGAAATAATTGTTCTACGGAGATTATAAAAGCATAAATAAACTGCAAAATAGAAATTTTTCAGATTTTAAAAATTAATTATATTTTATAACATCATAAATCATCACTTTATCCAGATTATAATGTTCAGTTGTAATATAAGAATTCCTAATAAAAATGTACGTAATTGTATAAATTTTAATCTGAAACACTATGCTCATTTAACATATTTGATAACAAAATTGTGAAACACGAATGCTGATTCTGTATTGTAATCGCATGAGACACTGAAAGTAGTTCCGTAGGTTTTACGACAAATGAACAAATTTAACCATTTAAATACAATCTTAACCCAGTGGCATATATAAATAATATCTATTTTCATCTCTTTGGCTTATGTGATGGCACAGATGCCTTATGTCAATAACTGAGTTTGGTGATATTTTTAGGGGATTTTCTTGTTTATCTAGCAACTTAGTTCTTGTGACGCCATGAAGATGGAAAATAATAAGAATTATGTACAAAATTCTATTTTGGCTAGTGTTTACGTCATTGATTAAAAGTTTAGAACAATTGTTCCATTTTTCATATTTTAATTAATATTCTTATATTTCTTTTTTTTAAACTCTTAATATTTTAAGAATATATATTTACACTTTTTATTTATCAGATATAAGTTTATTATTTATTTGTGTAAACTTTTTTTCAAGAATTTATTACGTCATAATTACGATGTCTTCGCGGCATTATGCGACAATTACGTCATCTTGGCAAAAAAATTTCGTCGCCAAAAAAGTATTAGTCGCAAAAAATCATCAAAGATTATACGGCATCTATGCCAATATATTACTACAAAAATATTTTATAATTAATCCAACATACATATGCAATTAATTGTTTTTTCACCTCTTTTTATGAGCGAAACAAATATGTTAATTTCATTAGTTTCATTTCAATGCCCGCTATTCAAGCGAACTTCAATGACCGATGACAAGATTTAAAACTTCAAATACTATTATATACTGCCTGGCTACTAGAATTTCCACCTTTTAGCATACAAAAGATGGAAATTATGGCACCTTATATAGAGGGCATCTAGTGGGTGTAGCATAGTGGACCTGAAAATGGGCCTTCGTAATTTAGTAGAAATAAGTAGAAGACCACCCAGATTTAGTCTGTCACCCTCAGGGTCGCAATGTCACATTTCATATGGAGGACATTGTGATCACGACATATTTAACGTCATTAGCGAACTCGATGAATCTTCAGTTTTGTCGGGATTCGATCTCATTACTTTCCGATAACGACAATAAACGCCCTTAATCAATCAGACACAGCAACCACACTTCAGATTGTTCTAGAAAACAAATTGCATTAATTTAAAAAATGTTAATAAATCATAATTAAATTTTTCCTACTGACAGCAGTTAATATTTGACTATTAATCGCTTTAGGTGAGTTTTCTCTGGTGACGAAGAAAAATCACCAAACTTCACTAAATTTATTTATTTGTTCTTTTGCGATCTGTCAAAATGATGCTCATCTTGACTCTTAAATTAGAATATAGCTTTCTGAAATAATTCGCCCAGACTATTGCTTCACATATATACCAAACAATTAGTTTGATAAATTGGATGTGCATATATTTTTCAGGCCACAAAGCATTTGGAGACGGTCTCGGAAGTGCGTCCGAATACTTCGACCACTGGCCCCTGATCTGGAAGAACTTCTCCGACGCGGGGTACGGCACCATGTGGGCTGAAGACTACATCGAGTTCGGTCTCTTCAACTACCTTGCAAAAGGCTTCCACTATCCACCCACTGACCACTACATGCGTCCTTACTGGCTGGCCATTGAGGAGTCTAGGCTGTTAAGGTACAGCTCGCACATGTGCTACGGCTCTCTGCCCAAGTATTTCATACAGGTAACCTATTCACGCAGCATTTGTGTGAATAAGCTATTCTCTTCACCGAATCATTAATAAAAATTTCTAAATTAAATCAAATACCCTCACCAAATCACGGTAAAATATTTAAGAAAATCCTATTATCCAAATTAAATCACATCAAAATTTTGTGTGAAGTCTAAATAGTCACATTAAACCGTGGCTAAATTGTATATTTCCTTCCAAATACCTACAAACAAATCGCCACCAAATTTGGAGTGATGTCCGAGAAAATTTGACTTAGTGCTCAAACATCCTCTTTAAATCCTGGTAAAATTTTGTGTGTTCATTTTAAACCACAGCAAAATTTGGTATCAGCCAAATATCTACGCAAAACCGCTGCTAAATTTTGAATATAATCCATGTACCCATATAATATGCCAAAAGAATAAAAGATATTTAAGAAAATACTTTAATGAATATAGTCTCTTTCTCTAAGCTAATTTCATATTTATGTCAATCCAATATGGACGTAAATATCAATTTAGCAAACAAAACTATTATATTTATGTAATATTATTTTCCTAATACAGAGAACAGTTTCACGTATACACAGCTAGCTCAAATTCTCACTATATTTCCAGCCATCAGCAGTTTAATAGCGGTGGCAGGCACGGCATAGAATTTCGTGTCACATAGTTAACAAAAGTACAGGTGTAGGCTTTTGATTTTGAAAGTATATCAATGATGGTCATGTGAACAGTTCGTATGTTAACATGACCATCGTTGATATTCAATATGCGCTATCAAGTTGATAATGATGCATACTGAAATCTGCATGAATTTATGGAAGTGTCACACGATTATCTCGTTTAAAAATTCTCACTAATCAACAATGATTTTATTCAGTCACGAAATGATCATACAAGAAACTGAAAATTTCATATCTACTTCGGACATTTTATGTTAATCTCATACACAAAGCTACATCCCCACTTTTAAAATTCTTCATATCAAATTTCAGTGCAAAAGAAATTTTTTCACATGACATCTCATATTTTAGTTTTTATATTCAACGTTAAAGTGCCAGGGAAATTAATTAACTCTGTGAAAAGGAAAATGACCATTTTAGCAAAATTTCATCAAGCTCGATCTCCACGTGTTGAGTTTCGTCCTGTTAACCGAAAAATTTTAATAAATAGAGCTCAAATTTAAAAAACAGTTTATCATTACTGAGACTGGAATAATTATCACTGACCATTTGTACCATACATATAAAAATTTTAGATTTTCTTCATAATGAAACATCTTTCAGGGAATTACTATAAGTTCTTGTATAAGCACAAGGAATTACTTCAAATGAAATCAAATGTATAGAAATCTCAAGAAATGAAATTCCATTTTAGTCAAACAGAAGAACCTCAATATGGAAATGTAAAAGTATGACTTGCCGAGGAAAAAAGTGATTACGAGGAAAAAGTGATCATGAGTAAACTACCGAAACGTTATGGGATAATACATAATGAAGAAATAAATGTTGTGGAGTTTGGTGTAGAAACTAGTACCCCTTGGATTGGCGATAAAATTTCGACCTTAGTAACCCCGTTAAATTACAAAACTCTTATTCCATAAACAATATGAAAATTGTTAATTTAATTATCATAAAATGTGTTAAATCATCTATGCTTCACGTTAAAAAAATTATGAAAAAACTAGTTTAGTTTTTGTGTAGTGAAGCGGTCATTTTGTTATTCATATCTTGGCATGAAAGAAATCGCCAAAAAATCAAAAGGTACCCGTTTGTGAATTTTTACCATGTAGTATTATGAACTGAAATGTGGTGGGATATATATAATAAAATGTGATATATATATATTAACAAATCCTTAGTACTTGGGTCATATAACATATCGAGTCTAAATAACAGAAAAGTACTTTGATATTGTTACGATTTTTCATGGCAACGAGGATGTAATTATCCACAAAGATAAATATTTTTTGTTTCTTTTAAACAAGTAATTTATTTAGAGTTCTTTCATTAACTATGATTACAATTATAATAGCATAAAACTTTTACATTGCCTAAAAACCTGCAGAATTTTATACATAGTAGAAACAAGACCGCAATTTTCAGAGCTGATAATTTGGCGTCTGACTCACACCTTGCTTTTCTCTCTAGTAAGCAGCTTACTGCTTGTCTGAAGCCAATATTTATAGCTCTTAAATGTACACCTTGGAAATTTACATAATATTCCTGCAGTAGCTTATAGTAACTTATATTGATGCTATGGATTGGAGACATAAAAAATGTCAAAATACTTTTACCGAATATCGTTAGCTCACCAAAAATGTCGTCAAGCTGCCTCAGGTCCTTTAGACTTATTTCTTAACTCTAAAAGCCACTATTTCCATAGATTAAACGTTTTTTAGACAATAATTTTACAAACTAAACTATAATAATACAATAGAACAAGTGGTTAAATAGAAATATGAGGCATTTATACAAATATTTACATTTTTCACAACATTATAAATATTCTTTAAAAACAATTAAAAAAATTTTAAAGTGGGCAACAATATTGGTTCCATCATTTTATTTATGCAATTGGAAAAATTTTTATCTAGTATCGTATCTAAAATTCCTGCTGACTGAATTTTACTTATTTTCTTTGCAGCTGGATTACTTGCGAAGGTTCATCGTCGCCCACAAGGCAGCCAAGAGACCTTACTTCGCCTTCTCTTTCCTCGCAGAACTCACCCACGAGTACGTGTCTCGCATTTCGTCTGCGGATGCACATCTCCAAGCATTCTTCCAGAGTCTCTTCGATGATGGTCACCTGGAGAATACAGTCTTCATTGTTATGTCAGACCATGGTCACAGGTTCGATTCCATCAGAGGAACGCAGGTAATGTCCTTTCATATATAAAAAAAAACCATTTATTATTTACTCATACAAAAAATCACATAAATATATGTTAATAAATCAAATATTTTAATAAATAGAAACAAATTTTGGAAAATAAGGCATAATGAATTCTCTAAATGACTAAGCTTTCTTATAATGATTATTTCCGCAATAAAATTTCCCACCAGAACAAAAAACTTAGAAAATTTTAACCGAATTCTCCATATTGAGTGGAATGTAATCAGTAATTTTTTCTAAAAATTCTGTTTTTGATTTTATTTTCTGGAAGAAAGCTTCCAGTTTCTGCTCAAAATCATTTTTTATTCTTATCTCTTTCCCATCTATTATATAAACTGAATATTCTGAAATAAAATTCACACACAATTGAATAAAATGGAAAATTGAAAATTTTTCTGATTTTTGAAGTTTATTTCTTTTAAACCATATCATTTTACCAAATTATGAAGCTATATTTGCATATAATTTTATATATATGTATGTAATAACTATATATTTACGTTATAATATAAGTAATTTTAGGAAAAAATATGCAAAATCAGCTGAATGTACCAAAATCGCATGTGAATGTAATATGTTCTTATATATTATACATTTTATAAAAGAATTTTCGATGTAAATAAAATTTATGTATATCCTCCGAATATTTTTTCAAGACTATACCGAAAATGGCTCTACGAAATAGAATTAAACTTACATAAGAATGTCGTGCACAGCCTATACTTCTAATTTAAATCACAAGTTTTATTTAAATTTCGGTGATAGTGTTTGGGATTAATTTAGATTATAATTAACATTGATTAGCCTGAACCGGCAACTTTACAGTTCTCTTAAAGTTTCTTATACTGCGATGCATTTCAATTTGGAACTGTCCTCAGTTCAAGGAAAGAGAGTTGTGATAATTTTATAACTTTTAAAATTGCCATTTATGAGTAACCAATGTGTGTAGGGGGAAAACATGTACAGCATCGGATCCTCCTTTTTCTTACATACCCACAATGTATTTTTTTATTGAAATTGAAATATACATTTGGCAAAAACTTTTTTGCGCATTGTAGTGAACGTGTTTTCGATTTTCTTAATATGTCGCTGATTAAAAGTACATTGAGGCGCAAATAAAGAGTCTCGAATTCAAAATTTAATAATTTCTCAACTAAATGGAATTTTTATTTCACAACTGTTTCTATTTGTTTTTATGTGATAGATATGTGTGACTACATTTCATAGTGGAAAAATCCCTTTAAATAAAATTTATTAAATAGTAAATATTATTTTTCCAGGAAAGTGTTTTTCTAAGAAAGTGTTAGATACATGTTCTCCATGGAAAAGTCATAGCCCGCAGAGACCAATATATAAGAGAAATAGTTTTTCTAATTGTAACCTCTTGTAATGTAAAATCAAACAGTCAATTAAGTAGCTTTTGCTGATATTTTTAACTACTCAAATAATTCGCCAATAGAAAATTAGATGAATATAATTATTATAATTTTTTTAACTTATCTGGGGCAACATTTCTTTCTTTTTTTTTTTTTTTTTTTTTAACTAGTAATCCAACATTCAGTCACAAGTTAAATGTTGTTCTGTCACTTTTTATCAAGCAAAAGAATAATAAATTTTGTAACTTCATAGATTTCAGTTTTGTTTTACATTTAGATTGGCTCAAATGGAAAAAATTTTTCAAATTTCAAATATTATTTTGGGAATTATAAATTTTCTTAATCATGAATATCAATTATTCATTTTGGAACATGTATTTGTTTCCTCTTCGATATTTGTTCATATTTGGCTATAAACATTTCGGTGAACATTGTGGGCGACGAATAAAAATTAAAATTTGTTTCATTTCTTGATGATTTGGGACCTTTTAACATTTTCGAACTTACAATAATTACGAAGACCTTTGCAATGTTCACTTAAATAACAGCATAATTTTTCTGCGACTGTATAACAAAATTATCCATTTCAATTTAAGTAATTATACACTACTGGCCATTAAAATTGCTACACCAAGAAGGCGACATGCTACAGACGTGAAATTTATACGAAAGGAAGAAGGTGCTGTGATATGCAAATGATTAGCTTTTCAGCGCATTCAGACAAAGCCGGCGCCAGTAGCGAAACCTACATTGTGTTTAAATGAGGAAATTGTTCAGCCGGTTCCTCATACACAAATTGCATTTGAATGTTGTTGCCTGGTGAAAAGTTGTTGTGATGCCTCGTGTAAGAAGGAGAAATGCGTACCAGCACGTTTCTGACTTTGATAAAGGTCGAATTGTAGCGTACCGGGATTGCGGTTTATCTTATCGCAGTACTGCTGCTCGCGTCGGTCGAGATCCAATGACTGTTAGCAGAATATGGAATCGATGGGCTCAGGACGGTAATACGGAACGCCATGCGGGATCTCAACGGCCACCTATCACTAGCAGCCGAGAAGACAGGCATATTATCCGCCTGGCCGTAATGGATCGTGCAATCTCATCACGAGCCGTGAGTCAAGAAACGGGGTCGTTTGGAAGACAACAAGTGTCCGCATGAACAGTTCGACGACGTTTGCAGCAGCATGGACTCTCAGCTCGGAGACCATGGCTGCGGCTTCCCTTGACGCTGCGTCATAGACAAGAGCGCCTTCAATGGTGTGATCAATGAAGAACCTGGGCGCACGAATGGCGAGACGTTATCTTTTCAGATGAATCCAGGTTCTGTGTACAGCATCATGATGGTCGCATCCGTGTTTGGCGGCATCGTGGTGAACGCACACTGGCAGCGTGCATTCGTCATCGTCATACTGGCCCATCACCTGGCGTGATGGTATGGGGTGCCATTGGGTACACGTCTCGGTCACCTCTTGTTCGCATTGACGGTGCTTTGAATAGTGCACGTTATATTTCTGGTGTGACACGACTCGTGACTCTACCCTTTATTCGAGCCCTGTGAAACCCTACGTTTCAGCAGGATAATGCCCTACTGCATGTTGCCGGTATTGTACGGACCTTCCTTGATACGGAACATGTTCGGCTGTTGCCCTGGCTAGCACGTTCTCCAGATCTTTCACCAATAGAAAACGTCTGGTCAATGGTTGCCGAGCTACTGGCTCGTCACCAAACGCCAGTCACTACGGTTGATGAACTGTGGCATCGTGTTGAAGCTGCATGGGCATCTGTACCTGTACATGCAATACAATCTCTGTTTGACTCAATGCCCAGGCGTAAAACTGCTGTTTTATTACTGCCAGAGGTGGTTGTTCTGGGTACTGATTTCTCAGGACCTATCCATCCAAATTTTTTGAAAATTTAATCACTTGTTATTTCTAGTATAATATATTTGTAATTTTAATGGCCAGTAGTGTATTACAGAAAATACATTGTTCAAAATCTTTTTCATTGTCCAATAAAATAATCTTCTTGAATCGAAATACTTAGATGCGTGTTTTAAAATTAATAATAATACAAAAATAATTAAACAAGCCGGTAAATGTATTTGTATAATCTCATTCATCGTACTTTTATAAGCCGTTTCTGCAATAACTTTTGTTTCGGGTTATCAATATTAGGTTCAATACATAAATAATAAAGATGTTCCTTTTTCAATTTATGAAAAATACGAACTTAAAATCATTTCATTTAGATGCATAGTTATCTGATGATAATGTCGTTCACTTATCAAGAATTTTTCACATACAAATTTGATACCTAATAAGTACTTACAAGTTCAGGAATATAACAAATTTGTAAATATAATTAGAGAACAATAAATTGATCTTGTTCACTAGAGTGCTTCTTTCCTTCCTCATGTTGCCAGAGTCAAAAAGTACATCAGTTTCCAGGTATACAATAGGTTAGGCTAGGTTGTTTCAATACATTTCCTTCACACTTTTCTGCCAAATGAAACTATTAATTTCAGCAATACTATACTTCTAACACCAGCGAAGAAGCATTAGATCCTACGGAATACTCAGAGTGCATTCTCCCTCACATTAAGTTTTAAGTTGAGTAGGGTATCGAACCTTTTATTTTTCAGAACCAAGATTAATGCGTTTCCCCAACAAGCTGTGTCTTAAATATTAATTTTTGACATCGCATCTTAGAAGCTAGCTAAAATTATTAATAATAATAAGTGATAAATAATTTTAAATTTTTTAAAGCTATTCATCGCTTATTTTTGCATTTCGAAAGAGCTTTTGCATATAATGGGTGATACTCATGCGTATCGCAAAAGGGGAAACTAATAAAGAGGTCTAAAAATTCCGAAATATCCATTCAAACAGGAAAATTTCCATTCAAACAGGAAAAAAACAAGAATCATTTCCTTATTGTTCAATAACGCCTGGGATTAAACCTCGAATTTTTTACTGTGAAGAGTGCAGTATGACCACAAAGCCACGGTGAGCCAGTTATTCACAAAATAGTTACGTAGATTTAGTCTAAATAGTAAAATAGATGCAGTTTTAGTTTAGCTGAGTATAGTAGATATAGACTTAGCCTATACATATAATAAGTTATTAATTTCCTTATAAATATAGTAATAGTTACTGTAGCTTTAGCCTAAATATAGAATAGTAGAAGTAGTTGCAGTTAGTATAGGCCCATTAAATTATTTGATGCTTAAAATCGCACTAGATACTTAAAAAATGTAGTTAAATAATATAGACAAAGTAGCATTATTAGAAATATTTCAGTTCACTGTGAAAAATGATCAAGATCTCTTATATATGGCCCACATAAGCAATTTAGCAGTTCTGGAATAATGCGCCATCCTGTAGGTGGACCGCGTTAATAGTTTCCTTGGGCCAGAAATTTATCATCAGCAAATAGGTAGGATGTACTTTCTTTTAATTGAATAATTACGTAGTTTTGTTTAAAAAGATAAACCAGGTTCTAGTATTTGTAGTATTTACTTGAATCACATTCTATCCACCATCAAATTCGAGCAATTTCACTGTTAAGTTGGGTAAAGTTTACTTTAGGGTAAACCTTGATTTTTTTTGGCTATTTTTTGAAGCCAATTGAAACGTTTTATATATTCATTGAAATGGCTTCAAAAAAAAAAGTCTATATCTCAAGCCTAGTAATTACAGTAAAAGTATAGTACATTCACACAAAAATCGTAAAAGATGCGTAATGCAAAGTATATAAAGTTATATAAAGTTCGTGGGATACCTATTTATTATGTGCGATTACTATTTATGAGTAATTACTAATTTAGATTATGAGGGATTATGATTACTATTAGGAGCTATTACTGGTTACTAAGGAATTCATTGACACTACACAATAATCCTTGATGAATTAGTATTTATCATTTGCATTCTGGGTGAAAATGCGCTTTAGGTCCCCTACCCTGCCAACTTGGCGAAAATGTGCTGTGGGTCTCGTACTTGGCGCGTTTTCAAAAACGCTGTTGCCATGGCGATAATGGAATACGATTTTTAATGGTTTTAAACTAATTAGCAACCAATGAAAATGACCAATTTTTCAAACTGAAACTAATTAACGACCAATGAAAATGCTAAAAGAAAAAAACCAATTAATGAGCATGCGCGAAAAAGTGCAAATTATTTCCTATGGAGGTTGCTATAAAGAGCTCATTAGGTATAAAAACGTTCGGTTTACCACGCTTGGTGCATTTATTGCCAAGTTGGTAGAGTAGGAGACCTAAAGCGCAGATTAACGGCATTCTGAAATGCAAAGGAAAAAAAAAAATAAGAGAAAAAAGAAATTAGAATCGCACATTGAAAGAACTGTGATAAAAAACATTTCTCTTTATGTATTCAATTTTCGTGGGTCTCAAAAGGTCTGGTACAATGTATGGAAAACATAAACAATGCCACGTTTTCCGCCCTCAGTTGTCTTCTTCTTGAAATGAAAGTATCTAATTTGCATCCAATTGTTACGGGGATTAATTATCGTACTCAGCATTAAAAACATTCTTTGCTATAAAATGTCACTAAAAACAAACAATGGATCAAAAGCTATATTTTTGCGCTATCCGAAGGGAAATACTCTTATTCAGTTACTTAAAAAAATGTGAAAGTCATTGTTTTAATATTTCTACGCCTAAAATATTAATATCAAAGGTAAGAAACGTCAAGGTTTACATTTGATTAAAAAATTATACGAAATGTATATCCAACAAAAATGGTTTTATCTTAGTACCAAAGATACCTTATTAAATCTAAAGTCGCATCACATGTTTTAAAATAAAATCCTACTAGGCCCAAAGAACTATTGCAATAAATCTCCAAGCCACACCTCTAAATCTATTGCTCCATTTTTTTTGGGGAAAAAAACATAAACAGAATTGAAGCTATTCTTTTTAAATGAATCCTATCCAAACTCCTTCACGTTTCAACTATGAGTAGCCGTGCATTTGGACTGTTAAAACAAACTCTGCATTAGCGGCATCCCATTGGCAAACATTGCATGAACTCTTGAAAATTGGGAAGGAGGAGGGGGGAAATATTAGCCTGGAAGTTTTAAGAAAAAGACTTTTATCTTAAAAATCAAGAAATGTGAGATAATTCAGGGACAGCAATATCAGGTTGAACATATTAGAAAATAAAAGACTTAATTTAATTACATATCTTTGCAAAATGGTTACAAAAGTGTGTAAACACCTTCTCTATTTTAATTTAGTTAATTTAATACTGAACAATACACACACTCACATATATATATTACAAAATAAAACTTTCCAACCCCTTAACATTAGAACAGTGACAGTTAAAAACGTTATTCCCACTAAGGTATTGTGTGGTTTTGATAGTGGCTTTAAATCCTTTTTAAATTATTGATAGTGGTCAAATGGGAACTAGTGTGAAAAAATTACTTGAAAGCGACAGCAAAATCAAACAAAAATGTCTTAGTTCATTTTTCATTCTTAATTTGAAAGGAAAAAAATAATTCATTATAAATATCTCCAGAAAACTTTATATTCCTCATTTGTGGAGAGAAATATATAGTATGCAACATATATTAATACATATAAACATATATTAACGTGTCAATTTATTGGAAATTGCTATGCTCTACAATACGACATGAAGCACCCCTACCGGTACAATTCGAAACTCTGAGATTTTATTTGTTGAATACTGTACCAGATTCAGAATAAAATTTATTGCACCGGAAAACTACCTATCATAGAGTTAAGCTTTACCAGTTAGATAAAAGCAGCCGGGTGGGAATCTTCGCAATTTAGAAGCAGATTTCCAGCGGAAGCCTCCACCCCCGAATACTTGGCCTGTCATCCCCAAAAGTATAATTTCACTTGGAGGATATTGCTAGTACAGCCTATTTAAAGTACCACAGCCACCTTTAGTGAGTACGAACTTTGTTTAAGTCATAATGCGAACTCTCTGCCTTCCGATAATGAGAACCCACGCCTTAACCAACCAGGCTACCGCGGTAGTTGCGTAATAACAGTCAATAACAAAGTCACAGAGCAGCAGTGATTTAGTACTAAATTATATCTTAAGCAGGTTTATGCGTAGAAAAAGAAGGTGTAGAAATGTAATGTGTGTTTAGGATCTGTAATTGACCATAGTTATCTTGCTATATCTCAACCTTTCTTGTGATCATAACCGTCAGTATTCCAGGGCGCTATATATATGGTTGCATATTTCCATATATATTACAATATATTGACAATATAAGAATATATTTGGTGGAAGCTATTAGCTATAAATATCAATGCATTCAAATGTGGATATTCGAGGGCATTCAGTGCGAGATTTAAATGCTTTAAAAAAAAAAAGATTTCTCCTGATAGAAATAGATGATTATCTTGTGATTGGTTGAAATCGATTGATGCCAACAAGCGCTTATTCCAATTGCGAATAATGTCTGCAAGACAACAGTTAAATTGTTTGTTATGGACACTGAGAAAATTATTTATTCAGGAAATCATTTCAAAACAGAAAAGAATTCAATCAATTAAATCGATCTTTTCCAGATGAATAGCTAATTTTGGGACATTTCCTCGACTCGAATACTTTTCTGAATAAAACATAAATTCGTAAATAGATCTCGTCTGAATATTAAATTCACGGTGTCACGCAATACTTATCCGCATGAT
>JAPDSC010051434.1:0-16873 GCA_026290005.1 Latrodectus geometricus | reverse complement strand
GTGAATCTATAATTTTAAAGGTTTTCTTCATATTCTCAAGGGCATCTTCCTGATACATTTTTGAATGAGATTCATCATAAGAGGTAGCTTGTTTTCATTTATCAACAGCTCATTGGCAATCTTAGTATTCCCAAATAACACGTATATCCTCATATCATACTATCAACAACAGTACAAGTGTAGATCTTCAGCTGCAAAATAACATAAAAACAATGAACTATTAAATGTTTCATACACTGACACTTGTTTATAATCTAGTAATGAAATGTACGCAATTTGAGAAATTGTGTTGAACGTTTGATTCGTTTCTTAACTGCAGTCAGTGATCAGTGAGATCTTTAATCTTTCAAATTTTTTGTCAGTTCATGAAATAGTTGCATTAGAAAAATTCAAATTACATCAGTATCTATCTTATCTCTTTTGCATTGACTATAAGACCACGTTCAAAACTATTTATATTTAAAAATCTAATTTTTTCAGTATAATAACTTACATCCTTGACAGATATGTCTTGCCGTACATAGGTGCCATCTACTACCTTTGGTTAAATGCATGCGTCTATTACTTGCATACTCATACCTGTAATAGATTTTCTCGTACTTAAGTGTTGTTATTGAAATCTTATGAACTAATTTAAGGTAAAGTTCCCTATAACATTTGTAAGACAGTATCACCACATAAAATTTCGATTCGATAGCAAATAGTATTATTATCACACTCTAATGATCTAACAAAATACATTAAACTTCAATGTAAATTTAATGGACGTCCTTAGAAATTCTTGATAAATACATGCGAAATGCTATAAAAAATATTTTAATATGCTAAATGGTAGAATACTGAATGTTGTTAGAAATATCTCTTTTCCTCTAATATAAGGCCTGTTTCTAAAACTCTTTTAGGAATTATCTAAAATGAAACATTTCTTTGTAAAACTACATTATTTGAAATGATGTATTCCTATTCCTGCTATGCTTACTGTTTAACTATATAAAATGCATCGCTCATTTACTTAGTGAATAATATCAAGCATATTTTAAAAGGCAGAAATACATTTGTTAATCTATTGAATACTTTGTAACGACCCTTTTCAAAGAATTGAAATTATAATGTATTTTCGCGATACTGAAAAATTTAATTGTAAACAAAAGATTTCGATAAATATCATTATAGAAACAAGTATATTAATCAAGAGAAAGCTAGAATTCTAAATATTTCAAATGGAAGAATTGTGCAATTTTAATAACATTTAATGTATGAATTGTTTGAATATTTTAAGAAGACTGTTATAATGACGCTTTAAATTTTTGAAAAGATACTTTTATTTTATTGAAAAAAACATTGTTTATAACAAATTTATTTTAAATGTTGACAAATTGTTTTTATTTATTGTATTAAGTATAAAAGTAAGAAATAACAAGTATGAGAAAATATTTGTAGATGCATAAAAATGTTAATATATAATTTAAGAATAAAAATTCTTATTTTAAAAAATATTGTATCTTAAGAATTTTATTCATTCTGTTTAGTAAAAATACAGTAAATAAAGGTGTATATTGAAAAAAATGTTTACATTTTTGCTAGCTTCTTAAATATAGAAAACAGAAAGTTAGAATTTTATGCATTTTTTTACATGCGCATTTATTATAATAAATATGTTGAAATACTTTAATAATGGAATAAATGGACTTTATATGACTTTTTACAATAGTGTTAAACTTCCCTTCATAAAACAGGATTTAGAATGTGAAGATGATTTTTCTATAAGTTTCTTTAATTGAAAATATGTTTTTATGAATTGCAATATAAGATTTGGGA
The DNA here is from genome assembly GCA_026290005.1 of Latrodectus geometricus. Taxonomy (NCBI): domain Eukaryota; kingdom Metazoa; phylum Arthropoda; class Arachnida; order Araneae; family Theridiidae; genus Latrodectus; species Latrodectus geometricus. The sequence continues at coordinate 15,055 of JAPDSC010051434.1, read as the reverse complement.
TTCAAACTAAACTTAAAAATGGTTTATTTCAAGTATACTTAAATAATGTTTTTTTAGAATTACTATTAATTTTATATCTGACATAATTCTATACTTTTGTACTAAAAAAGAATTACATTATTTGCCACTGTGATGAATTCTTTAAAAATAAGTTTGTTTTTTGTTTATTGAATCTATCAAAATGTTAATCACTTATAACTCAATTTTTTATTCTAACACAATTATTTGACAATCATTAATTAAAATACTGATTGTTGTATACCCTCAATATTGCGTATGAATTCATCAATTTACACCTCGTAATCAAATGGAAGTCATGTCCGATAAATTAGAAAAGACGCCCTTTGATTCAGCATTAATGATTTACTAGTTGATTACAGTTGATTGAATTCATAGTTGTGTTATAATACATACATGATGTTACACTTGATTGGCTTTTGACGGAAACTATGAAAATTGTAGACTCTGTAGCCGAGCTTAATATTGTTTGAGGAACTCTTGCAAGATCCTGAATTTACCAATTGAATGTTCTTCAAGAATGAAAGTTAGCTCAATATTCTACAGATAAAGCAAATATTGTGGTTCTTAGTATTAATGTGATTATACATGTAATAATGTAATGAAATCATCCGCTGATACTGTATAAAGAATTTTCAGAAGCCTTCGTATTTTGACAATGAAAAACTGCAAAGTCAATTTTGTGCTACTAATACATAGCTTAAAGCCAAGTTTACAACAAAAGGACAATATGTGAGCTATGAGACTTCGACTGAAAAGTTATTTGAACTGTACATTTCTTGCACAAAGCTGTTAAACGGCCAAAATATAAATAATCCATCATCCGATCAACTATTCCCAAATGATACAAGTTCCTTGATCTGATAGTCTAACGTAAAGACAAAATTTAAAATTTCTTTTAGGCATTTGATCTAGTGAGAAATGCAGGAACAAAAGGTGAAAAAAATACACACCGTTGATTACTTACCATTAAGAACCAAAACTGTTTATTGGTACTCGCTGTTGATTGTCGAATTATACAAAATAAAGAAATGGATATACTAGATACAAGTAGTATTCAACCGTTAGAAAGCTCATGACCTGTTCCTACTTATCTTCATGAAAATATTTATAAACTAGCAGTTTATATAAACTACTGCATTCTCAACAACATTAGGAGAAACGTAGACACTCTATCGCCTATTAAGGACATCCTAGACTGCTTAAGCAAATGCTGGAATATTTTCAACCATAGATCAATACTATGGTTAGTGGCAGATAAACATAAGTGAAAAAAGTCATTTTAACAAAACTGAAGAACTTAGCGAATTCAGACTCTTGTCCTTCAGTATTAGCAATGCTCTTGCAACATTCAAAGAATTAATAAACATCTTATTTTGACATTAAAAATGGATTATTTGTATCTATATCTGGATAATATTGTCGTTTCCTGTAAGATCTTCAATGTTTGAATGTTGTACTTAATTAAAAAGCCAGATTTATTCTATATCCAAATAAAAAATATCTCTTCGAACCTTGAAAGTTCAAAATTGTAAGAGATCTAATATTTGTTCCTTTTCGGAATTTCGTAATCATTGATAGTTGTTCTAAAGCAGAATGTCACAGCAGGTTATCGCTGCTAAGTCTATTACTAATATCACCGACTAATAAAGCAGTCTTTGATAGAAAGCATCAAATCAGTTAAAAAAAAGATAAAACTTAATTGAAGATGTCCTATATAAAAGAGAAACCTTGATTCAATGGATAAAGAGCAGCTTCTCTTCATTCCAAAGCATGTGCGTCAGTACATTCTAGAGTATATCTATGACTCATCCAAGACCAAACATTTAGGTTTAATCAAGACGGGCCAGTGTAAGTGATTCACTATTAAGGCCTCTGTTTAATAGTTATATATATATGTATATATATATATATATATATATATATATATATAAAACTATTAAACAAAAATATATTAGTTTTATATTTTTTATATTATCTCTATTCATTAAAATAGTATTTATTTTATATTGTAATAATATTTTAGAATATTTTACCACTAATATAAATATATAGACAATATATTAATAATCCCATCATTTTGTCAACCAAGCATTGAGTTAGTATAAAGAGCTTTGAATTTCTAATTTAGTTTTTATCTGTTTTAAACACTTTATGCGATAATATTTCGTCCTTCAGGAAATACTAAAAATACTTACCCCCATGAAGGTAATTTATTTATAAAATGGGGTTATGTATAAATCTATCTATCATCCGATCACAATATAATATTATCACGTGGAAACTCTCATACTATTTATTTGATATTTAATGTCTGTCTAATACAATGACAATTCGATATGTAGAAATGTATATAATTTTGAGATGACATCAAATATATGGGTACACATAACTAAAAATACTTGCAAAAATTTTAGTTTATTTATATTAATGTATTTTGATAAATTGTTCATCGATTTGATATATTATTTATTGACATTAGACTAAATAAAATTGCTAATTTAATTTTAGATGAATTAAATATAAAAATATCAAATATTGAATAAAAAGATATTTCTATGACATAAAACCAAAGCTTTAATTTATTTTATGAATCATCATTAAGATACTTTGTAGGATAAAGCTCAAATTTCCTTCCATTTAAGAAATGTAATTAAAAATTCAGTCATTTAATTAATCTTTCCTGTGTCCCAACTCTGCATTACAATGAGTTCTAGCTTGGACAAGGTGATACATAGAGCTCTAAAGAAACTAATTTTTAGAAAACCATCGTTAATTATTTTGAAGGATAAATCGATATTTTAAAAGGTACTAAGGAGAATCTTCTGACCAAAAGTAATGATCATAAGTTATATATGCCTTCTGATATGTTAACATTTAAGTATCTCCAATGTATTAGCTATTATTTATATATAATTTTTAAGTATGTCTTAACATATGTTTAGGATCATCTTTAAGTTACAATGCCAATTTTTTTATAGATTAAACAGTATAAAATATTATAAAAGTATCACAGCAAATGTATAACATATAATAATTAAGATTCCCTTAAGTTACTAGGCATAACAAATGTTAAGTTACTGTAATTTACTCTAATATAAAATTTTATTAGCTCCACATACTAATTTTATATTTTCCAAATTTTGAACTTATAAATTTTGGATAAATACTTTCAACTTTGAGTATAAGAGCAATTAATTTCTGAAACGAAATCATTTGATTGAAACTTATTCATTGATCCAAGTGATAAATCAGATATTGGCTTCTCTGCAAAATAACGTATTTTCTTTATAAGCCAAATCATATTTGTCAGTAGCTACATGAAGAAATATATAAACTATATATTCATAATTTATTCATTTAAAGAATAAAATGCATTTGGTATAATTTAAGCTTAATTTATATTACAATTACTTCTGATTTATGGCACAGAAAAGTCTGCATGTTTACGTTATCGTCTTAAAGTGATTAATTATGAAAATATTTATAATCCATGAAGTGGCATTGCGTTGAATATTCTTTTCTTTTACAATGAAATTTTAGTTATTTTTGTTTTACATAAAACTTTCGAAATTTAATAATTTAGTACATAAAACAACAAATAACAAAGTATGTAGTTATAAACGCTAAGTTCAATAAATTCACAAATTAAATAAAAGTAATTAGAATGAAGAATTAGTGCAATGTAAATAAACAAATTATAATAGTTAAAAAATCTACATCACATTTAAAAATAAATAATCTATAAGAAAATTTTCTCTTTTGATATGAAACTATATATATAACTGATATGAAACTATATATAAACTATTTCCAATAGTATAATAACTTGTGCTTCTTAATAAGTTATTGACATAGTTTTATTTAAATAAACAGTTTCAATATTATTGAATATAATCTTAAACTTATTGAGCAAAATAATAATTCTATATACTCACACACACAAAGAAATAATAAAAGAATATAAATTAAAGTTCCTTCTCTTTGTTACGAATGACCAATTCATTTTCGTATTGAATTCCTTTTTTAATGCATCTAAATTCCTTATTTATCTGAAAAGAGTGATGACTGTAATTAAATATTGCAGAATTAGCAGAATAAGTCCGAATTTATTCCAATGTAAATCATAAATATAAATTTAAACAGTAGTTAGAATTATGTAATTAATTCAATACTAATAAATTGAATTTAATAAATTTCACTAGTAATGAGATTTCGTATTACTTAACTTATTCGGAACACGTTAAAAGATTTTAGCTTATGAGAAAATTAGCTATGCTAAAGAAGAAAAAGTTTCAAATCCCAAAACGATTAGGAAGACATATGGCAAATCACAATATTAATTTAATTAGTGGAGAATATTACTGAGAACTCTGTAGTAAATTTAATTTTGGTATTTAAAAAAGTGCATCGATTGGACCATGTGATTTTAATGAATCGTATTAATTCATTAAATTACAAAATGTTCTAATGAAATAAATGAAGAAATCTTATATTTTGGTATGCTCAATTTAATTTAGTTTGAAGTTAATTTTAAAGTGTTATACATAAATCAGAAATTAATTAATGTTATCAATTAAATTTAGTATCTGTACTTACTTTAATTATGTAAATGCACTTTAAGAAAACTTATATTTTACATTAAAGGTGGAAAATTGAACTCCTCTTAATAAATAGTAATATGTCATTTTTATAGTAATATGTCTCTGAAAACAGTTAAAATAATATAAATTGACAAAATATTTCTCCTTTACTTCGTTATACTGAAAACATTACCCAGAATGTATTTTGCTAACTTTTTCTGAATGATATTTTTTAATATATATATGTGTTATTATTGAATGAACATTTTCAATCAAATCGAAGTGAGACATTGAATTAAGTAATCTATTTATATAAATAAAATTTAAAATTATATTGCAAAATTGTTATGGAATTTTGACTGCGGACATTTTATTTATTGAAACAGGTAATTAAGTTTTAATTGAATAACTTTAAAATTGAAATTTAAGATTTCAAGATCTTTTTAATTAGTGATCAAAGAAATTAAAATTCTTATCTAAAAATCTTTAGGAAAACAACAGTTATTGCTTTATTTTTATATTCCAATATTTAAGGAATTGTGATAATTCTAATGATACATTCTAATGAAATTATTTTGAAAATTTTGTCACTAAATATTTTTTATTTGTTTGTTGATTCTTTTTACTGCACTAATTCATTCTCTTTCCTAATATCACCAGCCAAAATACAAACAAGTAAATAAAGAAACCTTGAATTGAAATCTACAATTTCTATATAATATATTTTTATACTATGCAACCAAAGAAATGTATTTTTACAGGCTTTCCATGATTTTAAAAGTTTCATTATAAGTAAGATAATTAATTCCATCACATTGTTACCAAGATGCGTAAAAAAGAAAGGTAATATCTAAAACTTTTGTATTAATGAGACAGAATTCTGTTTCATGATGTTGCTCACATATATACCTGATTATCAGTTTACTCTTAATTTAAATATGCAAAAATATTTTATTTCAAAGCCCTTTAGCACTATCAATTTACAAAGACACTTTTTTTTATCTTTTTAGACGAGTTAATTATGAAGCCGTACTCAATTGATGAAAACTGATGTTCCATTTCTTGAAGACGTTCCATTTCTAGAAGATGTTCTTTTATTTTACTAAATTGCTAACCTAAAATAGGCTTATATCTGTTAAGAGGAATAACTTACTTGAAGCATGATTAGGTGAAAATAGTAAATAAAATCAACAATTTTCTCCGCATTTCCTTACTTTTGAATTCATAATTTAAGACCTACAGAGATAGCGAAACTTTCTAGCTTGGCAGGGAGACAAGAAATTTTAATGAATATGTTGCATTATTTTTTGATTTATCTTTCACAAATTGTTCATATATGCACAGTAGTATGAAATAGCGATGGTATATTACACTGCTGACCACCAAATGTTGCATTTGGTTGCATTGGTGTTGCATTCTATCACCAGCTTATTATACTTCTGAAAAATTGTTCTTATACGTTTTCTGTCAAAATACTTGCATTTAAAATTTCTTATATTTTTAACTCGTACTCCAACCACTGATTATAAATCTTTTTTAAAACCAATAACAATTTGGAACTAACAGATTACTCTGTTATTAGGAATTAACAGATCTTTTTAATGTAGATGAGATAAAATATCTCGGGTATATTATTTATTGAAACCTCAATGAAGAAACATGTCTCAAATATTTCAAATAAAGCAAAAAACTAATATACTTATGATATTAAAGTAGTTTTACAAAAGAAAATATCAAACAATGAATTTTGACGTCAAGAATTTGTTTTTTTTTTTTTTTTTATTTATTTATTTATTTCAAGGGATGTGAAACAACGAAAATCAACAGCAACAAGCTCTGAGAATCCAAAGAATGATAATCCTTTGATAATCGTAAAAGAATACAATATTAAAGTTAGAATGTTCATTATGTTCTTTCTCGAGTATCTCTTATTGGTATTAAAATCTTAAATGAAAAAATACGAATAATGCTTTTCTTGATTCATTTAACAATAACTACTTGAATATCAAAATCTTGTTTGCAACAATGACTCCTCCTTGATGACAGGCTCCTTGATTAAATGTCATGAAGTAAATGAGAAGTAGTACGAAGTAAAGAGATATAAACAAACTTAGTGAAAGAATTGATCTTATGTTTGCTAAATTTCAACAAAATATAGAGACTGAATTTCATCAATTTACAATTAGTGATGACTGTTCAGTTTGATAAGTTAAATTTCTCTATACTAATAATGAAGTTAAAGATACAATAAAAATCCACAGAAAAAATTTCCATTTGCTGTAACTCTTTATTGTCTTTACGAAAAATTAGCAGCTGCAAAACATTTACTGTTAATGAGCAACCTAATGTACATAACGATTACATAAAATAGCAAAAATAATTGTGTAATTAATTATACACGTGTACGGGAATATTAGGAATAAAAGGTAATAAAAGATGCTAGCAATTTGATTTCCACACTTAATCTAGCAGCACCTGTATACTACTTTAATATTTTCAAAGAAATTTATGTAACTAGTACAGGAATAAAATGTTTATCACCATTTAAAAAGCTAAATGAATTAAATTTCCAACTGTATAACATTGGCTTAAATTTAATCACATTTACACCATTTTAAACTAATTCAGTCTTTAACTATACATTGTAATTTTAAAAGCTATTTAATCCTTTTTAATCGGTCTAGCAGATATATTTGTAAATGCAGCTCTTATATGAAAGGTCTCATGAATTTGATCATTTGCTTGTATAAAATGTCTTTACGTGAAATAGTTATTTATAAAGATTTAAAACAAATTTCCAAAAGATAGCACCATATTTTTTCATATTTGGTTTGGTTTAGAAATACTTAATAAATTTTATTTGTATTATTTCTTATTATCAATTTTATGGTTTAGAACTTTTAATTTTAATAAATGTTGGGTACTTTATGGTACTTTGAGGTGCTCAGAGATATACATATATATTGCTCTTTCAAATTAAACAAATCTCACAGCAAATATTTCTATGTGAATCACACAAATGATGTTAATTATATTTACACTACTGGCCATTAAAATTGCTAAACCAAGAAAACGACATGCTACCGACGTGAAATTTATACAAAAGGAAGAAAATACTGTGATATGCAAATGATTAGCTTTTCAGCGCATTCAGACAAAGCAGGCGCCAGAAGCGACACCTACATTGTGTTTAAATGAGGAAATTGTTCAGCCGGTTACTCATACACAAATTGCATTTGAACGTTGTTGCCTGGTGAAAAGTTGTTGTGATGCTTCGTGTAAGAAAGAGATATGCGTACCAGCACGTTTCTGACTTTGATAAAGGTCAAATTGTAGCGTACCGGGATTGCGGTTTATCTTATCGCAGTATTGCTTCTTGCGTCGGTCGAGATCCAATGACTGTTAGCAGAATATGGAATCGATGGGTTCAGGACGGTAATACGGAACGCCATGTGGGATCTCAACGGCCACCTATCACTAGCAGCCGAGAAGACAGGCATATTATCCGCATGGCTGTAATGGATCGTGCAAAAGCGTCACGAGCCGTGAGTCAAGAAACGGGGTCGTTTGGAAGACAAGTGTCTGCACGAACAGTTCGACGACGTTTGCAGCAGCTTGGATTCTCAGCTCGGAGACCATGGCTGCAGCTTCCCTTGACAAGAGCACTTTCAATGGTGTTATCAACGACGAATCTGGGCACACGAATGGTGATACGTCTTCTTTTCAGATGAATCCAAGTTCTGTGTACAGCATCATGATGGTCGCATCTGTGTTTGGCGGCATCGTTGTGAACGCACACTGACAGCGTGCATTCCTCATCATCATACTGGTCCTTCACCTGGCGTGATGGTATGGGGTGCCATTGGATACACGGCTCGGTCACCTCTTGTTCGCATTGACGGTGCTTTGAACTGTGCACGTTACATTTCTGGTGTGTTACGACCCGTGGCTCTACCCTTTATTCGAGCCCTGCGAAACCCTAAGTTTCAGCAGGATAATGCCCGACCGCATGTTGCCGGTATTGTACTGACCTTCCTTGATACTGAACAAGTTCGGCTGTTGCCCTGGCCAGCACGTTCTCTAGATCTTTCTCCAATAGAAAACGTCTGGTCAATGGTTACCGAGCGGCTGACTCGTCACCAAACGCCAGTCACTAGGGTTGATGAACCGTGGCATCGTGTTGAAGCTGCATGGGCATCTGTACCTGTACATGCATTCCAATCTCTGTTTGACTCAATGCCCAGGCGTATAACTGCTGTTATTACTGCCAGATGTGGTTGTTCTGGGTACTGATTTCTCAGGATCTATCTAGCCAAATTATTTAAAAATTTAATCACTTGTTATTTCTAGTATAATATATTTGTCCAATAAATATCATTTTGTTATCTGGATTTCTTCCTGGTTTAGCAATTTTAATGGCCAATAGTGTATATCTGTTTGGATCTTGTATTTCTATGAAAAAAATTAATTTCTATCAATGTCTGTATAAGACATGATAAGTAAGTGATAACTAACATGTAATGTTCATTTTCGTTTCAAATTCTTGTCATATTATGTAATATGAATAAATGAATGACATGATTTCAACATGGATAGACTGCAAAAAAAAAAATTTCAAATGAAAGATATTCAATAACCTGATCTTTTAGCTTCTAAATTGCAGCATTTTTTTAAAGTCAATGATTTCATGAAAACAATGATTGAAATATAAACTGCAACTGACAGAATCAAACAAGCAAGAGAAAAAAACAAAAATAATTAAATTAATTGAACTTAGGTATTTTACGAAATTTATATCATTGTTATTTCCCCATAATTTTATTGTTCATTCACATAAATTGTCTCGAGGCAAATACTTCATCAAGGCCTAACAAATTTGTTTTAAATAATTACGAACCTGAATAGTTTGATGAGTAAAGTTGCTTAGTTTAGAAAGTTATTTTCATGTTGTATTTTGTAAGATAAAGTTACTGAATATAGAAATTTAGTGATGCTCGTTGCATGCAGTTTTAGCCAAATCAAAATAAAAGTATTTTTCACTGTTTGGCAAAATAGGCTCCATCTGATCCGTTGATTAATATTTAATATTTGAAGTGTTTCTATTATTTTCTTAAATGCATGATAAAAGATACGAAACGTTTCATGAAATTTATGTAGCTAAATTAATAAATATATTTCCCGAATTATTAAGGAAAATTGTTTTCGAAGTTATTAAATATGAATCCAAGATAAACTTTCATTTTAATTGAAGCTAGAAATTTAAAATAATTATGATCCTCATGCCTTTGCAAAGGAAAATTTGTAATTGAACTAAACAATAAAAGTAAAATATTAAGTCTTGTAAGTTCTTTTCGAAATAATTTTTCAATATAATTTTATAGAAATTTTTAAATGCAATGTTTTTTATATTATACACATACACTGCAGCGTTTTTAAATTTAAATCAGTATCTCAAATCTGATAGAATTATTTATTCCTAAACAAAAACATTGAGTGGCAGTAATAAGAAAAAAAAAGATAAATGATAAAATATTCAAGGACAATTTATTTCGTGTAAGTCGAAAATTTATTTAATATTCTCATATATTTTCATTTTTATTTTTTACAGAAAAATAATTTTTTCCCTCGAGAAAATCATTGATTGTAAAAATGTTTCTACAGGGATATTTAAATCAGTAGACTGATTATTTAATAAACGCTTTGAAATTCACAATCCTAATTTAAATTTAATCCAATCTATAGACATTCAAGTTTTGATTAAGAACTTCGATAAATGTCGTTATTCAATTTTTACGCTAATTCGTCTATAGTTATTCTTGAATTTATCTGCAATTCCTGTGAAGGTTAGTAATTGTGTTTACATTTAATTTCATTGCCAGTTATTTTCTATTATTGATTTTACATTCTTCCTTTTTCTGTGATTAAAGAGAATTACAACATTTATAGATAGAAAAAGAAGTTATTTAAATATATTAGAAATATTTGATACAAATAGTTTTTAATAGTATCGACAAAGTACTTCATGTCCTATTTGTGTTTTTATACTCATAAAAAATATAAATACTTATCTACAAATTTTATCTATTTTCATATTTGATTTTTACAATTTCTGTTATTTAACAAAAACTAGCTTTTAGAAAATGATATTTAGCCTTAGAGAAAAAAGAATTCCGTTATTACGTTATTTAATTTTATGCCTTTTTTTCTCTTAAAGCGTTTAATTTTAATCAATCAGAATTTAATCTAATATTCATTGTAAGTGCATTCATTTAGTACAGAAATATACATAAATTATAATTTCACTTATAGTTTTAATTATTAGCCCTATTTGTGTGTACTGTAGATAGGTAAAGCATGTGTACACAAGAGATATATAGATTATGAAAATTTATATTCTGATTTCTCATGCAATATTATAAAAATATTTTATTTTGGGAATATATTTCTTCCTCAGTTATATTATAGAAATAATAACGGAATCATATTCTCCACATACTTATTTTTGCTTAATTTTCAATTTAAGTGCTGAATTTACTAAAAACAGTATAATGAATACATTTGATAGCATTTCTCAAAATTTTCATGCATCGGAAAATTTTACTTCTACAAGAAATAAATTATGATTCATTTTTCGTATTCTTAATCCTTTTGATAACATACTTATATTTCTTTTCTTGCAAAGCATTAGTAATTAGTAGAACTGTCTTTAAATTAATCATAAACACTTTTATACATTTTAATTAATGGTGCATAAAAAGTTAAAAGCACTTAAATAAGTCGATGGTGTGTTTACTTCATGTATATATATATATATATATATATATATATATATATATAATATATATATATATATATATATATATATATATATATATATATATATAAGCCTTTTTAAAAAATTAAAGTTGCACTTACAACAAATTATGAAGAATTTAAGATTGCACATCAATGTCTAATTACCGCAAACTTCATACTAAGTTTAATTTCGAAAGACATCATCGAAAATATCTCTGTTGCACAGATTGATCTATATTTTCTAATATATAAAATTTCAACTTAAAAACTCTTAAGAAGGAAACGACTCATTAAGGTATATATTAAAAATTAATTTGCTATCTTATTATATTGGCATTATACCTTGTTAAGTAATTCGATTTTGATAAAGAGAGAAATAATTTTAAGCTGACCTATTTTATACGAATGAAGTAAGTGCTTTTATCAAACTATTTAGAGCTGGTATTTGACGCAGTATTGAACACCCAAATAACAAATTTAAAATTATAATTTTTTTTTCCTTAAATTTACCGCATATTGTTGTCTTTTGGGAAGACTGTTTTGTAAATAATGGTCTATATTCATGTATCGCAAGGAAAAAAAGCTAAAAAATTCTAAGAAATTTATCCTAACAACCAAATATTTTGTTATTTTGTTAAAACAAGCAGCATTTATTTACTATGTTTCAATAGTGGCTCTAATTGAACAAGGCAGTTTCAAACGGAACGACGGAAGGAACGACGAAAAAACCAATAATATTACTAGAACATGGTGAGTACTAATTAGAGCTACCATAAAACAATTTCTAGATTCTTTAGAATTTCAATATACTCTAACAAACATTGTTTAACATCAATTTTGCTTCGTATATTAGTTCACAAAATAGTTCGGTATGTTTTGATAAAGACATTTATTTAAATTATAATGCGGCTTAAGAGTGTATTTATTACTTCAATTAGCATTATTCTCTTAGTGTAATTAACTTTTCGGATTGTAAAAGAACTTTTTAGACTATTTGAATCAATACAAATAGACTGCATTAGCACCCTTTTATATTCTTAAACTGCTTCCATAAAATTGAGACAATAGCTATATATTTACTTTCTTTTAAAGAGCTTTTTGAAAGATCTCCTTTAATAAACTATTATCTTTATGAGGTATTCCATTAAATTTTTTATCTAATCTCAAAGGAATAATAATTTTGTGGTATCATTTAATTTGATTGACTCAAAATTAAATTAATGTTTATAAAAATGTTTTCTGTTATAACTTCATTTATATATAGCAATTCTATCAATATACGTAACATATGGATTAACCAATTAATTTTGTAATTAATAAAAATTTAATTAATAATTTTGTAATTAATAAATAATTTGGATTATAAAAATAGACGCATGCTTGCACGCATGAGTGTGTGTTATAAACAAATATTTATTTAATCAATCCAATAATTGTTTTAAATAATCTACTGTTTTCCTGTTATTAATAATATAAAAACTATCTATGGTATTTATATTATGGAACATTCTTTATTTTGCACATAAGAAATTCCTTTACATATTTCTAATATGGTATAAAATTTCAGCTATTTAATAAAATTTCATCCATTTAATGATTCATTAATGACTTCAAGATTACATTGAGCATGGTTATTAACACATTCAATTGTACTAAGCATACTATGAGAAAACGAAACAAAATAAGAGCTTCAGAGAAAATAAAATTATCATAAATGTGAGAAATGTTGTAATAATAAATAATGAAATAATGTATATATACAGTAAATGCAAATTTAAAATATTCTTTTTCAAAATGCGATACATTGATTATGAGTTAACGAATTTGGAAAATGTGAATGTGCAATTAAATGAAATATTTTTGTTTTTAAAGAAAATATTATATTTTACAAGTATATGCTAATAAATTTTAAAATATATTTTTTTAAAAATCCATTTAATGAAGAATTTTAAAATTAAACGTTTGAGTGATAACAGTTATTCTGATTTCTTGAGCAGAAGCATGTGTGTGATGAGTACCAATCTAATTTTCTCTGTGTAGCAATTTATTTAAGTTAGCGAAAGCCTAAGAAATGCAAATAAAATATTGAATTAGATAGCATTTTTATATGATGTCACAGTATACATATTTTAACGGGTAGCGCAAACGCACGCTCAGCGCGGATGCGGCAGTGACTTACGCGTGCGCTTGTCCAGGACCGGAGCCTTTTTTGCTATTAAGCCTAAATCCATGAAATTTCCGAAATATCAACGCCATATTCTTTATGATAAGAATATATCATAGTATCACTATCACTACAATCAGAAGAATCAATATCTGAAATATTTTGCATCATTTCTGCTATTTTATGCACTATTAAACATTTTCGACGCTTCGACATTGCAAAGGTAAAAACAGAAATAATTCACGTCTGACAAGATCTAATAATTTTCTAAAAGCTGCAAACCAAAATACCCAACGTTTTAGCGAAAATAAAACTCCTCTACTTACAATAAACAACTACCACCTGCGAATTTAAAGAAAAGTCATAAAGCCCACCATTCGGAAACATTTATTTCCCCTTTTGTTTATATAATCAAAAACACGTGTATGTTAGTCATGTTTCTCTCATTTCAAGTAGAAGGTCTAATGTACATGTATCTGAAATCATAAAAACATACAGTGCCATCTTGTGGCAGAAATTATAGTTTTTAAAACGTTCCAGGACACTGGCACAAATACATGACAGTCAGAGGTGAACGGGAAAACGCTCCGGCACGCCAGAAGTGAGTGTGTTCGTTGCTGGCACGAAGACGTGACAGTTGGCGCGAAGGGGTTAAGAGAGTCATTGTTTTAAAATAAACCAGTTTTCGTTTGTTTCAAATGTTCTAATGAAAATTTCATACACATAGAACTCTGTTCTGTATACTTGAAAGATTGGTGTATTTTAGTCATATAATATAAATTGCAACTGAGGCTTAAAATATCTATTAAAAATATAATTATACTTTTCTTTGTTTTTTGCATGATTTAAAAGTTATCAGGACATATATTCTTCCAAAAACATTTTATAATTTTATATAATTTAATATTGAATAAGATATGGATATATTCAGTTTCAAAATGGCTTTTTTTTATATTTCTCATAAACTGCAAATAAATATGCTCTTTTTAATAATTTTTAAACATGTTCAGAGTTTGATTTAGGGTTTTGGGACATTATATTATCGGTTATATGTAACCCAGCATTAACTTGGCAGGTTTAAAAATATATGACTCAGATCTTCACATTTTGTACTATCATTTTAAGCAAAAATAAATATATATGCATGAAATATATACGCATTTGTTTACAAAAATTAAATCTCTTGACCAGTAAAATGCATTCAATTATTGGGTTCTTCCTATAATTAGCGTTAATAAATGCACATTTATAAATACGGGAAACATGAATAATTACACGTTTTTATGTCATTGTTTAGTTTTGGATCCAGAAATTCATATTGTTGAAAAAATATTGAGGGTAAGAGCACGGCATGATTTCAAATTTTTAAAAAATTTATACCGTTGAGTGTTTTTTAAAACATATATTCAAATGACGGAGAAATGCAGAAGAGTATACAAAGTTTTTAGTAACTTGGTTGATATTATGCTTGAAAATCTATATTTACATATTTTAT
>JAPDSC010051427.1:106829-137660 GCA_026290005.1 Latrodectus geometricus | reverse complement strand
TCAAAGAGGATAAATAATCTCTTTGATTTTTCAAATCGCAATTTTTTATTTTCAAAAGTTTTATTTTCAAAGTGGAATGAGGGCTCACGTGCAGATCAGTAAAAAGTAAAACGAGTAAAGCCTTTAAAAATTACTTTTAGTTACGAAGATAATAAATGTTGAAGTCGTGACTTTTTCCACCCAAAAACAATGCTTTTTAAAAAATCAAAATAGTAGTTATTGTTATTTTTAAAAAAATTAAATAGAAAGAAATGAGAAAAAAAGCCATATTTTCTTCACCTTCCAGAGGTTATGTACAGCTAACAGCTTTAAAAATTGGGAAACAACACGCCTTCTTTCTTCAATCCAAAAGAGTTCTAAAAAAGTGTACATTATGGCAAAATCAACTTCACGGTAGCTCAAATCCACGTTAATCATGGTTTAAATTTATTACTAACACTGTAATTAAAATTTTTAAATGAAATTTTTACTTTAATTTATCAAGAGGTAAACGTCCTGATGTAAGTTTCACTTTTCTCCATCCTCAATTGAACATCGGACGATAATTCGGAGAAAAACAAAAAAATTATTTTATTTTTAGATTTCCGCTTACAAAATAACGATGTGACTTTGAAGTGCCAAAATTAAAAAATGCAAATGTTATTAACTATTTTAATTTTGCCGAAAATGAAAGCGTCTTTTCATTCTTGACTGAGACAGCGTGATATAAAGTTTGTTAATATTTATCATGAAAGCATAATTTGTATTTTGAATTTACAGTAACTCATTCTCTTGTTTTTTAAATAAAATAAATTTTTATGAATCCTAAAAAAAATAAATTAATACATCAAATATCTAAATATGACATACAGAATTGGAATACATAATATTCCCGCCGTCTCAGTAGTAGATAACTCAAAGAATCTATTGTCAAGCCCCTTCGATAGAACACTTTTAAAAAATCGTCTGCGAGAGAAAAATAATATTATTCCATTAAGGACTAAATCAACTGTAACCGCGCATATTTTTCACGACCTCTAAATTGCAACCAGTTCTTTATTCACAGCAAATTATCAGAAAAGGGGGAGTGCGTCATTAAGAAAAGGTGAAACGTCTTATTTTTTTTTTTTTTTTTTTTTTTTTTATTCCACCAGGGAAAAGACGCTGAGATGCAATGCAAGGCAGTCAAACCAAATGCTATTTTTTCTTTTAATTCCAATTTCTTTCATTTCGTCCCACGAAATGTTCGAAAAAGGAAGTTCAGGAACACGATAAGCAGATGAGATTTGCATCGATTTTCTAAGATGCGAGCAAGTGGGACGCAGGAGTTTTCGGTAAGAGACGGGAGTTTTAAATTCTGAATGAACTTCAGCGATAAGAAGTGGCGTTATAAATCTTGCTGTCTCCGAAACGGAGGACAAGCAAAGGAAATTCGCCTCTTCTGAAGAAAAGGTGCCCCCATACATTTCTTTTAAACATGGAATAAAATAGAGCGGCTTTTATATCAAAGATTGGGTGGGAATAGTTTGGTTCTCAGAAAACTTTTTTCAAATGAAATGTTATTTTATTACCCAAGATAAAATATGTTATGTTTTCAATACATAAAGTTAACGCAAATTGCTTTTGCGTTATTTTGAGAAATACAACAAATTAACATGTAAAGAGTTTGCTTAATATTTTACAATTTAAAACGTAATCAGTCACGAAATGGAATACAAAATTTTATTTTTTCACGAATCTTCGATAACACTAAAAATAATTATACATAAGCTAAATAATTATTACGATTTTAAACCATATATATTCAAGAAAATGTGTACAATGATATATTGATGATTAAACAGCATTTTAAAAAACAATTCCACCGCTAGAGGTCGCAGTTCTTGATTGCATTAGGAGACAGAAAGTACATTATTTTCTTCGAAAAAACACACTGAATTAATATAAATATATATTTGACGCATAATTATATTAGCAAATAATTTTTTTGTAACTAAAAAGTATATTTAATTAAATATAGCGAAATAATGTTTCCATAAAACATTTTTTTTTATCATAGTGCAGAATTTAAAGTATTGCTTTGGAAATATATAGCAAATTACCTGTTACCATATACCAAATTTTAATATGAGTACTAACCTTGAGCTTTAATAGTATTGAAAATATTATCCATACTGGGGGGAGCAGTATGGATAACCTTCATATAACACAATTTTTTAATCTAAGTTCAAAACTTGGAGTTGAAAATATACAAGTTCACAACAGAATCAATTCAAGTATATACTAGTATTACATATTTTCTAAATTGATTTCAATTCTGTTTCTGCTTGGGTGACTTATCGTATAGTTGCCATATTTCTTAGACAAAAGTTAATGACTTCAGTTTGATTAATTTCATTTATTTACAAAAAATAAAAATTCACTATATTTTTTATTGAAACTTATATTTTCAAATTTATCTTGTAAATTATCACTATTAATTTATGACTCCATGCAACAAAACTAACATGGAAAAAAATTAATGTACAATTTCAATGAAAAATAATGTTATGATTAAAGATATAGCAATCCTTCCAGTTATTACATATAAAAAAAATAAATTATCATTTTATATCATAAGCCAAATCTCATGATGATTCATAATAATAGCGGTGAAATGAAATAAATTGTATTTATAAAATAAAAGATTGAAAGTTTTCAGAAATGCAATTTCAATGTATTTACATAAATAAAATGTTCATTCTATTTGTCTGCTGAATTTTTGTATTTGTATTAATTGAGAATGGATGCACGGAACAGAATGACATATATCAACATGTTAATTTCTGTCGCACTTAAAAATATGTCATATTTCATATCAAAATTTTAACTGTAACGTTAGTTATTAACTAACATTGTAATGAACCCTGATTTAAAATCTCTGCAAAGCTGCTTGTGGCATGATGTAATCAATTTAAATGATGTACCATCTCTCTCCGGAATTCTCGCTTCATGAATTCTTTTCTGTGATTTTTTTCTGCTTTAAAACTGTCATCTTTGAGTAACCGTTGGGAATAAAGCAAGAATATGTATGATTTCAGATCCTCTTTTCTTTCTTTATTCGCATAGAAATTTTCTTTAAATTACAATTGTTTTTTTTTATTTTTAAAAAAATATCGTTTATGTTCATTGTAGCATGTGTGTTTACGCTTTTCACAATAAGCCGCAAATAAGAAATAAATTGGAAAAAAAGAATTTTGACTTCAATTTTTGATAACTTCGTCCCTAAAGGGAATTTTTAAGAATTCAACACTTCATCCGACTTATTTTTAGCTGCTCTTTATGGGGAGCTTTATCTAGTGGCGCAAAGCATCCTTATAAACAAAGCCAAGTAAATTTTAAATAACGTGATTTGTCCAAATCGCAACTCTTCCTCGAAAGCCATGTGCACATTTTCAACTATAAGCTACAACCCGCTAGTATTCGATTACAATTTCCATATGTACAGCGATTTCCACCCAACCCAACAAAGAAATCGCGCCAAACTAAAAAATCTACAACGAGATCTATTTCTCGATTACCAGGAGAGCCTTCCAATAATCTATCGCAGAAGCAAATAATAAAAGGAGAAGAGCAAGCAGATGCAGAATAAGCTAAGTACAGAAGCAAGTTTATTTATTTACCTCTTTGTCTGGAGGCAGAGAAGAAAGTTCCACCCTCTTCGAGTTGATAAGATAAAAAAAAAGTAAAAACAAAGGGGGGGAGGATGAAACAAAACATCACCTTTGCGTGACCTCATAACGCGAAAGTTGATTACAAAGGAGTTGGCTATTATTTTGAAAACGAGGGAGTTATAAAAAAAGAGAAGCGAAAGTGAGAAAATGCGTCTCGTGTGAGAGCGTGAAGCAAGTACAACCCTAGAAATAAAAATAGCGAAATATAAATGGAAAATTAAAGTGAAAGATGCCCCCTGTCGGCTTGTTGCAAATTTTAGTTGCAAAATACATTGTTTGAATGCAGCATTTTGATGCAAGTTATTATACCAAGAATAATGTAAGATTTTTTTTTTCACAACTAATGGACTTCGTACACTTTTAATGTATGAGAGTACGTGATTGCACCTTTTTTTATCACATGAAATAAAATAATTTTTTTTTTATATTTATTATTTTTTTAATTTTGAGAAAAATTACGATTATTTGTTTATGCCTTTAATTAATTTCATCTTACAGGAGTAGAAGTTATTAATTTGTGTTCGTTAAATTATAGGGAAACATTTTTCTATTTATTTTCTATCACCATGGAACAAAATTAGCACGCGATAATATCTTTAGCAATATTTTATAAATACAGGAAAATCTTTTTTGTTATTTAGTAATTATAGAGAGAAAAAAATAATCATAGCTCTCCATTTTTTATTTATAATTAATTTTCATCAAGGGGTTAAAGTTATTACCAAATTCAAATAGTCATATTCAAGTTAAAGTTGCTACTGTAGCAGTAGTGTTTTTCAATCTCGCTATCATCACTTTTTATTCAATAGGGAGGGTGACCACATTCTCCCTCACCGGATTGCTGGAGCTCCGTGGGTTGGGGGCGTTTCATCCGTGACATCCAAAGTTCTTCCGCAAGTGTGGAGTGGATGTGATAAAAGAGTGCTAGCTCAGGTGTGACTTCGTCACTTGACTGCGGTTCAAATGTAAGAGGCGCTTTGTGATGGTTGAATATTCCAAACCCGTTAACCTTAAGGTACAATCGGATGTTCGTCTGAACCGTTATGTATGTATATATAAACTTCTAATTATTATGTTACTTCGATTGCTTTGAATAAAGTTATTATCAATGAACAAGTCATACAATAAGTCCATTACCAGAAGTAATATTGTATCAGGACAAACCATTGGTGATTCGGAGTTTTGATCGATACCATTCTTGAAGTCAAACAAGCTAGTTTAAAGTTGATTGACATGTTTTTTCCTTCAGAAGATTTGAAATTATAATTAATATTTTTATTCGTCATTGCAGCTCACTGATGATGAACTCCCTTTCGAACAAAAGTTTTAATCATATTCTTCAGTCGAATTTTCATCGAAACTTTGGTTCATCAATTCTGGCATTATTCTGAAACTCAAAATTGACAGATTTTATATAAGTATAGCTATACATACATTCATACACACCTAGAAAAGCTATGGCTAATTAGTTTATTGATTGTTTTCACCATATGCATCTAGAGCTACCACCTGAATTTTGAGCAATATTAATTGATACACTTCTGTCTAATACACAGTAAATTTAATAAATTCATTCGTCTTCAAATGCAATTGATTAAATGAACTGTGTTACGTTTTCAATCATGATTACGTTAATGTAGTACACCTAAAATTTAAATCAATTTTTTAAGGAATTAGAAATCTCTTAAAGAAACATGCTTGTTCCTTGAAAAAAATATTAAATGGAATTTCTGTTTAGAGTGACAATAAAAAAAATTATAAATCGACATTAAAAACTAAATAATAATATAAATTGTTAAATAATTAAAGTACAGAAGGTTTTTATGGAAATTTAAATGTGTGTAAAGACTCAACTAAAACGCAGAGTCAATAAATTTTTTTAATAAAGATAATATGTTTGGTGTTAATATTTTATTGTATTTCAAGTCTCTTAAATCTTGTAATAAATTTTTCAATAATTATTTTTTAAACTAGTATAATAGCTGTGTGCGTGTAGTTCAACAGATTAATTTTTACATGCAAACATTATTTTTTAACGTTTCAAGATATTGTATTTTTATAATAGGTGAGCAATGAAAGATATAATAGTAACAACACATAATGGATTACTGTTACTATCCTTAAAAAGAGAGATAGAGAGGAGAAGAAGAAGATTATTGGGATATATATATATATATATATATATATATATATATATATTCGTTCCAGTCACTTTTTTGTACATGAGGGCTGATTTAAATGAAATCAGCAGTTTAAAATGGATTCGAAATCACTATAAGTGCCCACATTTACAAAATAACAGTAATAATTACTAGTGCCAAAAATTTCCCTGAAATTTATTTAAAAAAAATATCAAAAAGTAGAAAAAAACATTTATTAGTATTAAAACTTTTCAAGTAACTATTTTTCTAAATAAAGAGATTGAATAACATCAGTTTCAGTAATTAAAAAAAAAAGTGCGTAAATTGCTTTACTTTTGACCCAAATATATTAAATGATAACTAAAAGTGCAATCACAATTGGCTTCAAAAAGAAAAAAAATACCAAACAATAGATGAATCACAAAAAATATATATATTTCCATTTAATGTATCACATGGTATAAGCAGCCATCACTCATTATCTAAAGTTCCTAAGAATAAAAAAAAATGCTGGAAAAGTTCATAGAAAACGCCAATTTTCTCTACACAACATAGCTCTTAATTAGGGAACTCCAGAAATACCAGTGAAACACAAGAGAGCGGCACCTGGAAAGAAGGCAGCGTACAAGGATATCGCATTAGAGAGGCCGGGAGAAGATTTTAAAGTAGCTTTTACAAGATTCTCCTCCACCTGAAGCGGGAAGAAAAATGGAAAGTGAGAGCGCAGTCGTTTATTTTACTTAATGCCCAGCACTAAGCGGGAGGGAATTTTTCGCGCTCATTTGAGTGGGGGGGGGGAGGAATATCCGATAATGTGAATGAAGCGCGTCCCAAAAATGGGAAAGGAGAGGCGGGTATTTAAGTCCATTAAGAAACACAAAAGGATGCTTTTCTCTTAAGAATTACTTGCCTGGATACTTTCGTCCAAAGAGGCGTCGGCGTTTCAGAGCAACATAAAAGGGACGAATTAAAAATGTAATTGAAATAGTGTTGGGAATTTTGAGTTTTTTTGGGGGACAAAAATTAACTTTTGCTCTTGAGTTAAAAACGAAAATAATCAGAGAAGAATATTTGGGCTGTCATTTACATAGGAATTTTATAATATTTTAAAAGAGTTTAGTTTTGGACCTTAATGTGACACTCTAAATAGAAATTTCACATTAAGGCTCGAAATAAAATTTTTTTTTTCTTACACATGTTAATAAAATTTCTTAAATGTAAATATTAATGTTGAAAACAATTTCGTGCCAAATATTTTTCTTATTTGTCTAGAAATATTTTCAATTTTTGTTTGGGATACATTTTCTGCCGTCTGTGACGTCACTAAACACAACCAATCAAGTGTCGAAGTTGACAATCAAGAGTCGAAGTTGATAATCAAGTGTCGAAATTGACCCTTAAGCTCCATACCACACCAATAGAGAGACTGTGACCGCGACCTGTTTTACTTACCCCAATCACCGTTACTGAATACAAAGGCTCTTCGACTGGGTGAAGTATCAAACTCTCGGTCACAGGAACGGACACCTCTCCCAAATAGGCCATCGCGGCTTCTCATTCAATTTCGAAATTAGAATTTCTACTGTTCATGTTTAAGTTTTGGTCTATGCAATAATTTATTTCCATTTATCCAATCAACACACATTTCACAGAAATTAATGAATGAAGAACTTATACCATGTAAATAAGAAACAAAGTGTCTCTTTATTATCTATCAAAGTGTCTCTTTATTATCTATGCTTTAATTTCACATTGATGACCACGATTTATGATAATAATGATGACCACAGTTTCAAAATTATTTTTAAAATTTTATAATCGTTTTAAAATAAATTATTGAATTAATGAAAATGTGGCACTAACTTTGAGTTATTTTTACTAGATATTATTCTCACTAGACTTATTTCATAATTATGCACACTATTCTCTGTTTTTTTTAGTTCAAAATAATAAGAGCTAGTAAAAAAAAAAAAAAAAAAAAAAAAAAATGAAAGAGAGAGTTTTTGAAGTTGAGTTTGGGAGAGTGAAATATCCTTCAAAATAATCGTTGAATTTTTCAAAGCATGTACATAAAGCGTTTTAAAATAAGACAGTATTCATACATTATCTATATTCTAAAACAATGATTTCTACAACAAATCATACACGACTCGACATTATTTAAGAACTAAGGAATTTCGTAAACTGATTAACACGATCCATACCAATCAATAAAAACAGGAAAAGGAACTTCGTAGTTCAAGTCGAACAGAAAAATCAGATCTCCCTGTTCACGAGGCGAATCTGATTAACAAAGACAAACCCGACACAAGAAAAGATCCAATTACAAGATCTCCCAGAGGTAATCCGAAAAATCCATCACACGGAGCAAACAACTGGAATGGCAAGAAACTCGCAACAATCTTGCTAAAAGGGGTATGAGGCATATTGGCAAAATCATATCGCCATTTTATCACTTCGGACAGTTCTCTATCTCGGGCAATGCTTGAATTAACAGCGTTTTTCCTTCGGCGGCAGAAAGTATCTGTTCTTTCAGCGTCGGAGAACAACTCAACCCTCCATGCGTCCAGGACCTAATTTAGCTGAGCAAAAAAAGAGACGCTGGGACGAAGAGACCGAACAAAGGATTTGAAACCACTTACAGGGAATTCCCAGTGCGCAGGCTTAAGGACAAGATGAGGGTAGACAAAAGAAACGGGCCAGTAATGGTTTTTGTGTAGGCTGCCTACAAATAAGGGTGTTTCTTTCAGCCGGCGACATTCACCAGGAGTGAATAATTGATCATTTGCTGTTCATTATACATCGAGTAATAATAGCAATCGGAGGAGATTGCACTTGCTAGAAGAAATAAGCACAGCACCCCGATGAAATATTTAAAGAAAAGAAACTGTTGGGAAAAGTATTAAGAAATTGAGTTTACTTTTTCCTTTAAAGAAAATTGCTGAGAAGATATTTAAATGGTTTAACTAGAAAATAAATATATAAAACTTTTAATAGATAACAGGTAATAGCAGGGATAAATAACGTATTATTAAATGCAACAAATCAAGAGAAACAGCAAATTCAGAATTATTTACACCTACATAATTTATTCAGAAACAAATTAACCCTTCTTTGCATGATTTTTTCTTTATTGGTGAAATTAATCAAGTTGATAAAATTCATGTTCAAAATTAAAGGAAAAATGGTTAAAAAAATCTTAGTATATATTTAAAGTATAAATTTAGCAAAAAACAATATGCTAAAAATTTCCATCATCATCCAAAGTTAGATCATTAGCTTAGTACTGAATAGAAATAAAAGAGGAAAATAACAGAAACACGTGTTACAAACCTTTCTTCCACTCATTTTAGCAATAGAAACTCTAATATAATAAAACAAAATCATAAACGAAATCATACGTTTATTGCAACTACAACAAACAGCGGAATGAGACAACTTTAAGCACTGATAATGACACTTGTTTATTTTTGACAGCTATGTTTCTTTTTATGCAATGGACATTAAAAAGGTATCCAAACACGATCCACTTAAAGTGAACTTGTTCTTTTATATAATTTTTGGGCATTATAGGTTATGATGGAAATTTCCACCATTATGCAAAGAAGGGTTAACGCAATTCGTTTCAAAATAAGTTATGACTATTCTGAAACTAATTGCACATAAAATATACACGCACAACCAGAAAAATTAACTACCAGAAAAATACGGACACAATGAGAGGCAAAACAAATTTACATAAAAATCTAGTATTATTGTTAATTATACCCAGAAATATGATGAGAAAAAAATTTCACAAATAAACACCTTTTTTTAATTGAATAAGATTGCAAACGTCTTTATGTGAGTAAATCACGTGACTAATGTAATTCTACTGGAACTAAATGTTAAAAATGTATTAGGAAAATTAGATGATTGTGCGATAAATTCAAGCAAAACTAATGAAAATTCATGGGGGAGTAATTATTCTTATTTTCCAACATTCAACAAAATTTTATCTGATGTTTTCTCTTTTTTCAATCCTCACACACAACATAGCATGTAGTACCAGACCAATCATAGCAGTCAATTCAACAATCATTTTATCCGATTGAAATATTTTTTTTTATTAATCAATGTTTGAAATTTAAGAATATAAAATAGTTTGAAGGAGCTATGTCTGATGAATAAAGAGGATGTGCTTAAGTTTAGAAATGCAATTCGAACAACTTACCCATGCAATTGTTGAAAAATTAATCACGGCATTGTGACAGTCAAATGTGACCAATTTCTTCAATTTTCTTATTCAAATTGATTATATATATATATTGTTGTTGTTTATGATGACACTTGGCAATGCCAAGCCCGCCCGTCAGAGAGACAAGGCGAATGAAGTCAGAGAGAGAGCGTCTTCCGTTTTTGATAGAGCACCCTCATACGAAGGTAGAAGTAGGACTTTTGGCTCATAGATGGCAGCACCATCTGAATCTTCAAATTTAGAGATTGAAACTAGTGAGGACCCAAAGCCTGGCTCCAACAACCCCCAGAGGTATTAATTTGTAATGGGAACACGGAGGACATTGCTACCTGACAGATTACCCAGTCGCCCTCAGTGAACACGACGGATTTTCAGCTAAGCCGGGATTCGAACTCACCTTTTGGTAACCAGAACGACGCCCTAGCCAACCAGGCCACCACAGCCCATATACATTTATATATATAAATTTGTATACTCTTAGTTTCTTGTTTTCTTCATATAAAATAATTGAATATAAAAATAAGAATCTAAAGAATTACACACAAAGCAAGCTCTAAAATATAAACATACTCCTTAATAATTTAAAAGAATGATCTGGTAGAACACCTATTTAACTTTTCAAAACGACAACCGCCACAATAGGATTTGAAATATTAACATGGAATAAGCACATGTAGTTAAAATAGTAATGTATCGAAATTTCAGCAAGCGAAATTACAAGCATGAAAATTCAAATATGTCATCAAATATATTAGTATGGAATGACAACACTTGTTATGTATCACAGTAATATGAAGCAAGAAAAGATTTCATTACACATCCCTGTATGACACAAGCATATGATTCCATGGTAATCAAACTAATATTTACAACACATTGATGTTAATAGTGGTATCATTACAAACGTGTTTCAATACAAATCATTGCCAAAGTCACATTATAAATGTCTAAGTTTATTTCCTCTTTGACTACCCTCATGGTAGTCATTATTTCGCAAGACAAATTATATTAAAAATTTATATCTTCTGAATGACAAATAAATCAGTGCTTTTATCAATGCAAATGGCATCTCTCATTTCCATAATTTAGCACATTTAGGTAGTCCCTACCCCCACGGTCATGAGTAAATCATTCCATCCAGAAACTTCTTTACAATCTAAATATCTTCTGCTCATTTTCTCTCTCAATTGCATAAACACTTCCCGTATTCTAATGTCATTGTTATATTTCCAAGCATTAAACAATATAGTTCTTTCAAATCATGTGATTCTACCAGAAAATACATTCGGCCAAAATAAATGAAATTTTCCAAGGGGAAAAAAACCACACACTATTCGCAATTTAATCAAGAACAAATAGCAGATGAAAAGATCCAACAAAGCTAATACTTTAATCGGATAAAAACGAAAAGGAGGAAAAACTTCACTAAGAAGTTTAGATCTCCGGATTTTAAAATAAGTGCTTCTATTAGTGGTTACCCTCGGCAACCGAAAGAAACATCAAGAAACTAAATATCCTTTTTTTTTTCTCCCTACATTGGTCGGGAGAACAAAGAGAGGAGAGAGCAAAAACATAAATGTGCCCCGAAAAAGCAGGTTCTCTCAGTACATTTATCTTCAACAAAATGCTTCTGTCATGCAGTGGATATCAGAGGGACCTTTTTTCCCTTTCTATTTCCCTAATATGTTTTTATTCCCCAAAGGTTAGAAGTTGCGGGATTATCGTCTAACCTTTCCTCTTATTATTTACTCTGCCTTCCAATAGAACGATGAATGTCCCGTCTTTTGATGGATTCATTAATTTCCAGTTATTGTCGGGGAATTTTATGAGAAAGTCGGTTGGATAGTGGAATTTATTGTTATAACTATAAGAGCGATATTAATAATTACTGACATAAATAATTTATAGCTAAAATAACAGAGATTAAGAAATTTTCTTGAAAATATTTGCTGGAAAAACTTAAGAGTTCACACAGTTTAACTTATTGAAAATTGTTTTTCAATTGAGAAAAAAAAAAAAAAGCTTATCTGCCAGGTCGATCTAAATTGTTTTTTAATAAAATATAAATAAATCTATGTAAAAAGTAAATTTAATAATATTTAGAACTGTTGAAAAGTACCTATCAGAAAAAAGAAATTAAATAAAAAAAAAACCTTACAAAACCATGTTTCTCTAAATTTTAAAATTAATAGTAAAAATGTTAAAGGTTTTTCGAAACAATATACGTGTATAATGAACAAGAAATTTAGAATAACTGGTTAGAAATTAGTTTCAAAAAGTCTATAACATGAAAAAATTTTAACTTTCCGATGTTTCCATGTACTTAAAAATTAAGAATCCCCCAATATATTAAATAATGTCCTTTAAGTCTTTTTTATCACAAAAAAAAAAAAAAAAAATACAAAGCATATTAACAATACAAAAAGATTTCTGAGACTCAATCCTTACATTATCTACTCGATTCATTATAAATCCAAGCATATTTTTATATAATGCAGATTAAATAATTATTTCTTAATCAAAAAAAAAATTAAACAGATAATAAAATATTAATTTAAAATGTATTGGAAATGATATCTAAAACTCATATTTTAAAATTATTTTAAGCATTAAACAGAAAAACTGCTTTGCTTTGAAAGTAGTGTCATTTTATCTATCTCAAATTTTTTGAGATTTAAATGAACTAGTTAGTTTAATTTAGAAGATTTTTCTATAACAACTTTGCTATAAAATATTATAGGAAAATTACCTAGAAATTCTTTGAAGCACAATTTAATGAATAAATGAATCATATAGCTCTTCTACAAATATTAGAAAATCTGTTAAACACGTGCATTTTTTGTTCTAGTTTTCATACGTTAATTCCTTCTTTTGTTACTTTACGTGACTTTAACATTTCTAATCCACAATTCTTTAATTTTTAGGTTATTCATAAATCTAATGCATCATAAAATACGGACACACAATAAACAATATTCTCATTGTAAAGAATGTAAGAGATTTACAGCCATTTCTGACTTTTTTTGAGTACAATACTATAATAAGTACACCTATCCCCCGATTTACACGATTTCAATTTTACACGGTTTTTAAAAAAAAATATGGCCAGATGTAGTTGAAGGAGAAAATTCAAGATCAGTGATTCCCAAAGTGGTCTATATCGACCCCTAGGGGTCTATGACAACCTGCAAGGGATCTACGTCAGGGGAAAAAAAAATTGAGGGTCCATGAAATGAAAATGGGGGTCCACGATAGTGGATCTCAACACATACACTGATAGTACCTATTTACTTACATCATACTATCTTATAATATCAAAACATATACATTATTTATAAAAGTACCTATGAAGTAAAAAATTTATTATATATGTTTATAAAATTGTGTAAGTTGTAGGATGTTGGTATTCGCTTTGTGGTCGCAATACATTTTGAACTTGTAAAAACCCGAGAGTCGCAGTCTCGGAGCTTCGCTACCTTGCACTGACTTGTTCAATTCGTCACTCTATAAATACGAATGTGGGACAAATACGTTTATCTTTATTTTATGTTTATATCTTTTTATATGTTTATATCTCGATATCTTTGTTTTACGTTTATTTAATGTTGCGTATATTTTACATAACAGATACAAAATTTTATTTTAAGTAGTTTTAATTTAAATTCAATTAATAAATGTATAAATTAACATGTTTTTACTTTAAGTTTTTAACACTAAACTTCACTACAGTTAGCAATTTACAGGAAATCAATATGAGGTAAGTAGGGGGTCTACCCAACACGGAAAAACATGACAAGGGGTCTATGACACAAAAAAGTTTGGGGAACTGTGTTCTAGATTATCATTGGAGCTTGAATATTCTCAGATAATGGAGATGACGCTTACAATAGGAGGAGAAGGTTTCGAGAATTTTGCTGAGGAAGATATTGTAGAACTAATGGAGGACAAAGAACTAGATGAGGATTTAGTGGACATGGTGAATGAAACAAATGATCGTGGCAGTGATCCTGATGAGTCTGAACCAGTTGCATTCACAACAAAAGTCATCCTTGAAAGACTTGAATTAGGTAATCATTTTCTACAAAATGACCCAAATGTTGAACGAGCTCTCCTATTTCAGCGAGATATTAATAAGCGCTTAACTCAATATGAGGTCTATAAAGACTTGATCAAAAAAGAAACACAATTGTTAATGACGGATTTCACTACCAAGGTTCGCCCACCTGAAGTTGTTTCCAATTCATCTAACATCGACTTTATCGCATCAACCACTATCGAGTGATGAAAGTGATATACCAATCAGGAATAAAAGATTAAGAGTCTACGAAAGTGATAACAGTAACTAAATTACTGGTTAAATTTTTTAACTTATATTTCTCGTTTCTATATGTAAAATGAATTACATGCATATACCTTTATATTTTTGTCATTTTATGAATAGACAGTTATTTTTATGTTTTTAAGACATATTTAGTTTTATTTTACGTTGAAGCAAATGACTGAATTATGCACATTTTAGTTTGTTTTCGATTTACACGGTTTTACGTGGACATAAGAATCCACGTTTTCTAAGGAACCTATCTTCAGTGTAAATCGGAACAAGAAAAAATTACACAACTCACAGAAAAATAGGTTCATTATAAGAAAATGTTATTTGCATAATTTTAGTAATATAATTATAATTATTATACATGAAAAAATAATTGTTTTTTTTTTAATTTAATTTAATTTAAATAACTAACACCTGATTGTATGCGAAACTGGTACAGTTATCTTGGATGACTCTCAAAATTTATGAAAACAAAAAAAGAAATCTACACAAATATGTATATTTTGTTAGCAACTGATCAGTTTTGGTTGCATTGGAGTAATGTTTACACATGTATTTTTTTTAATGGGGAACGCGATAAATTTAACTGTAACTGTACTTACTCTCATTATATAACTTAACTGTAAACTTTGCTTAATTTTATTATATAAGATGCACAAGTAAGTATATGTAGCAGGTAAACGGGGCGTAGTCGACCATTATTGTTGTTCAATATATTTTAGTCTAGTTTCATTTTTTAAAAGTTTTAATGTCACTTCCGAGTATAAATTGTTTTAAATTTATTTTAGAAGATTTTTTTTCAGCATACATTTATTTAATTCCACTGCATTTGAACTCTGCACATCTCCACAAACACATTCTAACCCTCAAGAGATAAGATTTATTATGATTTGAGGATTTATAAATTAATCACTGCTTACAAATTTATATACAATTTACTTTTCCAGAAAATCAAAGTTAAAAGTTTCTTTACTTTCCTCCTCCTCCATCTATTAAACTACTTTTTTTTTAAAATATTTATTTATTTATTTATTATTTTTGAATTTTAGACTTTATGGACAATCGGATGTTTATTGCATAAGAAGAAAATATATACGCGTTATCACACACTAAAAATTAATTGCACTATAAAGCAATGATGTGTTATGAAAATTGTGTAGTTTGCATGAAAGAATCTAAATATTAGTTTTTTGTTTAGTAAATTTCAATGCATATTATCAGTTTTAGAAACTATTTTCTAATTCCTCGATAAGGAAGAAGGGATGAAAATAATTTTTACTTATTTTAATTATAAACAAAAGTTGAATCTGTATAATTTAATATATCAAGATATTTTATTACTTGAGCTCGATAACATAATAATTGCTTTTATTATCATCAGAAAAATTTTTAATTACCTTATTTTGAATTTGAATTTTTATCATCTTTCACGCAGGGGGGGGGGAAACTCAGATTTTTATTCTTTTTAATCAGGGCACTATTTATTCTCTTTTTTTGTTTTGGTTTTAAATATATCATTTGAAAACTACAGTTTTATTTAAAAATAATTGTTTCGAGATATAATCATTGAAATTTAAGTCTCGTTAAAATTCATTATTTATGTGAGCATCAATTTTTTTAGTTAAGATACTAACTATTTCATTAAAATTGAGATACTCCCTACTAAAACATACAATAGATTTATAATTTACATGCTCTAAACTCTGGAGCTTACCAATATAAATTAGTTTTCAAAATGGAATTCAACAATTACGGAACACAATTATCGGTTACAAGCGATTCAATTATGCAATCCAGATTAATTCCCTCACCGTAATTGAAAACCGATAATTATACTCCAAACTATCATTTATGATATTTATAAAGAAGGCCTTTCTTGATTTCAGACATTTCAGCCAGTTTCGGAATGCATGCATTCGATTAGCAAATTACATAATCACAACGGTTATAAATTGCTTAAGAATAAAAAATATTTTTATTCATATATAAATACATACTATCGTTAACATTTTCAGCTTCAATTTAGACTTTTACAAATCCCTCACTAAGTAACTCTCTTTAAAAATCAACATTTCTTAGAAATATTTTTAAAAATCCTTATATATATATATATATTAGATACCTCATAAAATATTGATCAAACAATTTCAGATTTATGCTCGATGGAAAGATAACGTTACACAGTTAACAATTCTTTTGCTGTTTTTTTGGTAGGTCCTTTCAGTTGTGAGTAACAGGATGTTAAAAATATAAATCAACAAAAAAAAAATTTTGTACATTTTACAGGTTTTTTTTTTTTTTTTTTTTTTTTTTTGATAAAGACGAAAATGCAAGCCAGGCGGCTGAAAATGTGGTGTCCATCATCCCTATATTGCAGGGGTGGCCAAGACGTCGACCGCGGTCGACTGGTAGACCACGAAGACATTTTAGGTAGCCCACGCGACCATCCGATGATTACCTCGGATATTAACAAGTTAATTTATGACTTATGACATAGAATCAATGAGTAATTTAAAATAAAAATTTACTACAGTCTACGCTTTAAGACCCCAAAAAAACTGAAAAGATTTACGATTTAAAAATTTATGATTAAAGGTGTACGATTTAAAACCTAAAACGGACATGATGAGCACGATTAAAACATGAAAAAAAAACTACAGAAAGGTATGCATCTCAATTAAGAAAACATGAATTGAGAAACTTCAAAAACATGGAGGAGGAAGAGTGCATCCATAATCCAAACCGAGACTTCGAAGATTTCACTTAGTACTTACTTGTTTTGTTTCAAGAATTTGAAAGAAGATTCGCTGATTTAATTAGGTTGAAAGAAACACTCAATTTTATGATATTTCCCCATTTAATGAAAATGTCAACAATGATGGGGTATCTGAAAAAATAGGACATTTAATAGATATCACATCAGTCACGGTCGAGGAAGAAATTATTAAATTAAGATGCGATATATTTCTTAAATCCACAGCATATATAGCGAAATTGATTTTTGGAAATTAATTTCTGAGGAAACGTTTCCAAATATTTACAAATTGATTTTGTATTTGAAATCATACTTTGGATCGAGATATCTTTGAGAATCTGCTTTTTCAACCATGAACAAAAAACAAACATTGGTCGCATTTAACAGATGAACATTTAATTTCGTGTTTATGCATTGCAATAAGCTGGTACCAGCCACAATATGATAAACTTGTAGCAGATATACAGTGCCAAATTTCAACTAAACGAAGTGAATAGGATGGTCAGTTTTTGAAATATGAATACTTTGATTATTTTCATCAGTAAAATTTTATTTTGTAAATATTAATATTAAGTTTTTTTAGAAAAATTACATAATTTACAATTTTTTCTTGTTACCGAAAATAAATATGTTCGTTAATTTAGCTCTGCCATTGGTAGACCGTCTTCGATTTTTTAAATGTGGGGTAGACCCCGGATCCCAAAAGTTAGGCCACCCCTGCTATATTGTAACAGGCAATTACGTTCAATTTCGATTTCGTAAATTCCGCTTAGGCATTTTTTGATGCTAATGATACACCTTACACAAGTAAGTACTTTTCAAAATCGCCGATAAATCAAAGAAAGGAACGAAGCTGGCCAGCATGTTATCACTTGTAGCATATCTAGAAACTAAAAATCGATCCTAAAACTGTTTTAAACTACTTGCACAAAGCGAATCCGAAACATGTTAAATAAAGTCCTGAAGTTCAAGTATAAAAAATAAAGTTTTTCCCGAAAGAATTAAAGTAAAAAAAAGATTCGAAGCGTTTAAATTTAAAAGAAAAAAAAATCTGCCAACAACCAGAGAATATAAACATTTTTTTCTTCGATCTTTATTTCTCTAAAGATCATTATGAATATTTTATTGCTTTCCCACATTAAAAATCTGTTCAAAACTATGTAATAAATTTGTATCTGCAGAAGACGTTGCGATAAGTCCAAACATTTGCGAAACATCTGGAAATGGCATCGTCGTTCGCACACTTGTCAAAATTGTGAAGATGCGAGCTTCCTCTTACACGTACATGATAAATATGAACACACCAAGCTTGCTCCACAACATTAATCACCTGCGTTCGAGAGTAAAACTCTCAATCAATTTAACATGTTGCTTTCCTTCAGCCTTTGGATTATTTTCTCATAGCATGATGAGAATGTAATAAGCAAAAAACAATAATAGGCGACGCGGCTACTACAAAACAAAACAAAACAAAATATTTTTAGCTTTCAAAAAATACTTTCTAAGAAATGACTTGCTCTCTGTAGAATTAATCAACTTATGACATTTTATCTACGACGATTTCAAAGGTAGTTTTGTGGTCAGAAAAATGATATAAAAATTTAATAAGACAGATATAACATTTCTATTGGGATTAAGAAATTATTTAATCTTTCCAATTAATCAAATTTATTTTTGTGGTTCAAAAAATTTAATAGAGAGAATTATATATTCTGTTCGCTTATTTATTTGAAATCAAATATAAAGTAAGTTTTATACAAGCTAAAGCTAACCAAATTATAAAATCGAAAATATTCAAACTAGTCTATGTAACATACAAACTTGAGCAATTTTTGTAAGTGAGTAATATAAAAATAAAATAAATCAATCAAATTATTAATTTTCCACATAATTATAAATCATCCCACCAGTTCTTTTATAAATAAAAGTTATTTTTTTATTTAGTATACTTTTATAAAGAAAAAATAAATGCAGTTAGTTTTAGTTCTGAGAATTTTACCTTACTTCATTCAATTTCAATTATTTCAATTTTTATAAGTACTATTTCAATTATTTTAACTATGTATACATGGATAAAAACAAAGATAATGAAAATTCAGTTTGTTTATCAATCTATAGTTACTTTTACAGAAGAAACTTGATTCAACAGGGATCTACATCTGTATTCTGAACAGAATTCCACACCCGAGATGGGAATTGAATAACAGAATAGAAAAAAAAGGATTAACATTATCTTTTGACTAGCTTTTCTAGATTTTATATAATTTGGTTAGCAGTATTTCTTTTTTCCAATACGTTAGGAATCGAAACTTTAAAATTGGAAGAAAAAAAAATTCAAGCTTTCACAAGATTACATAAGCCCCTTTATTGGAGTACTTTACCTTAAATAAGAACATTTTTCTAACCTTAACTTTTTAATGAGGATAAATTTGCACTAAAAAATTTTTTTAATGAGTAAATTTTTTTAACGCCGATAAAATTTCGCCATTATCAAAGAAGTGTACGAAATCAACGAAGAGAAAAGACAACATTCAAAAAAAAAAAAAAAAAAATGGTCGACTCGCTTAGGTAGATCTCTTCTTACTTTATTTGCTCGATCATCTCATCTGGATATTCGTTAAAGAAAGTCAACACGAGAGAAAAGAAACTTGTTTGTTCAGACGATAAAAAAAAATCTTACGCAGATAATGCCTTGCAGGAAAAAAAACATCACAAGACACACTCATTAAAGACCTAATCTTGTCATAGCATGAGCACACACATATTTTAGTTATAAAGGGTGGAGACCCCAGATTTAATATGCTCAATTACTTTATTTTTCACGAGATATGATAAAGGCTCTCAGAAAACTCAGTCTAATGAATTGCATTAAATAAGGCTCAGCTTATAGCTCTCACTTAATTCATCTCGGATTATTTTCATTTGAAGTGATAGGTTTCTGTGGGTAACAATTTAATTAAGTAATCTGTCTCGTCCATCAAGAAACTGTTTTAATATTTATTTAATGAACTCTTTCAGCATCAGAGTCGTACAGTGAAATTAATTTCGATAATCTGTCTGAAAGTTAAACAATAAAATACTCGTAAGAATGTCTTTGTGTGACTTATTTTGAAATAATCCTTTTCCATAATTTGATTCAAATTCACGGAAATGAATTATTTGATTTCTGTCAGATGAAGTATGATTCTTTAAAAGGTAATTGTTAGAACATAGTGGCTATCGAATACTTGAAATGAATAAATAATTTAAAAAAAAAAAAAACTCAATTTACTGAATTGAATGTGTATAAAAAAATTGCATAAAGATGGCAGGATTTAAAAAAAAAATCCCGGCACTTTTGTATGTTTTCCGTAAAATTAAGGATAGCTAACTTTCATTTAGTTATACTTTCGACAATTGTGAATTATCACTAATAAGGGTAACCAAGGGATGACCCAATAACCGAAAATTCGCGTAAGATATTTAAATATACGTCACACATAGAGCATAATTGGAAATTTTCACACAAAATAAATGGTAAAAATGCATTGCAAGGGAGAAAACCCAGAAAATCCCTCACTACGTAATGCATAATATTTTAAATATAATAAATCTGTCCAATCAAATAAATCTCTCAAAATTTCTAGAAATTTTTTGTACTTCAATAAAAACTAGAATCCCAGTATCATGAAGAAAGTGTGACCTTCCATAATTAATATGCAATGCATTTCTAAATTTTGAGTAAGCTAACATTACTAATCTCATTCAGGATATTCTCTCAAAGACATTTCATTGTTGTCCTCATCAGCCTGGTCAAAAATTATCTTCAATAATCCCAATTACAGATCTTCGTTTATAGCCATCGAAGATGATCACTTTTAAGTCATTGAAACACCATGGAAAACATCTAAAGATTCTATTTTACACCATTGAAAAGGTCGCAGAAAAGAATTCTCCGACAGTTTAGAAGATCCCCTCACCAAACAAAATGTTTAGATGTATATCCGAAGATCTTTCAAAAATA
This sequence comes from Latrodectus geometricus, assembly GCA_026290005.1. NCBI lineage: Eukaryota > Metazoa > Arthropoda > Arachnida > Araneae > Theridiidae > Latrodectus > Latrodectus geometricus. Next base: position 116,502 of record JAPDSC010051427.1, on the reverse strand, counting down.
TCATAATCTATTAAGTGTCTACTAACGAGTATCATTATCTACTTAGGATACATGCCAATGGTAATAAACTGGGTTCCGACTACCTACTACAGTTCGAATCAAGCTTTTTTGGAAGCTGATCCCATTTTAAAAAGATTTTGTCCTAAACTGAAATTATCTACCTTAATAGTTTGGTGACTCTTTAGGGTTACTATGATAAAATTAACACAGTTTAAATCTTAGAGCATTGTTTGTTAATTATTTCGCATGAAGCAGTTGTAGAAAGTAGAATTTTAATAAATCGCGCTTTAAAAATACTAAGTATGCATACAATTTTGTATGCGGAAAACATAGAAAATAGCAATATAACAAACAATACGTTCTATAGTAATTAGTGGTTGCATTAAATTACTCTACTTTAAAACAAGACGTTTTTTGTTTTTTGTCAAGCGTTTCGCACAACATTTATTATTTTTTTGTACACGAGAAGTAATTAGACCATGACCTACAGTAAAACGGATACCAAAAATAAAAAATCCAAGATCGAAGTGGGAATCGAGCCCAATGAACTGTTGAGTCGAAGCCCAAAACGCTAACCTTTCCACTGTATGATCAATGTTAAAACTAAAGGGGAGTGTTAAAACAAATTTTTTTTTAACAAAGAGAAGGCATTAGCAGCTAGGCATAGAACGGTTAATAACTTCCGTCTAAAAACTTATTTAATCAAATATGTAATAACAATTTCAACTATAAAAAAATCAATATTCATTTAAACTAATAATTGTAGCGAATTGAAATAATGGCTTCAAAGAATGTTTTTAATTTCTTTTGAACTCAATTGTTCAAAAGAAATGAAAAAAAAATCATAAATCATAATATTAGGTGGAATGTTTCGACACCAATTGGCAATACGGGACTATAACGGTATATGTAATACATCAAAGTAAAAGATAGAAAAAGTTCTAGTTATAGGAAACTATAATCTTCTCCGCAACGTCACATATCGAAGGACAAAAGATTTCCCAGAATTCCCGAGGACGGAAAATTTGAGGAGATAAAATGCAATCACAGACTTTCGCCACGGACAGAAATTAAAGCGGCAGAAAATGCTTTTTCGCCCACACAAGCAGATGAAAGCTCTTGTGAGCCAAATTAACGTTTCAAAGCATTCGTCGGAGAAGAGTTGATATGACGGAAAATGCTCCAAGCCCACACAGAGACGGAAAACTTTCCTAATTAAATTGAAGGGAAAGTGGAGAAACATATGTAGAGTTGGATTCGGGACTCTCGTTGAAAGGAATGAAACGCGCCACAGAGTTGCCTGTTATGGGGAGTTTTAACACGTGAGAGGATAACTCGCAAGATATAATTTTTCTCTTTACTAAGTATCATTTAAATATCATGAATAAGTAGTGAAGGAACTGAATTTATAACAGAAATCTTTACTAAGAACATAATAGAATCATGCATTTTCAATTTCTGATTCTTCCTTAGATAAGCATACGAACACCATAAATTGGTTCAAAACCCCCAATATATAAGCTTAAATTTAAATAGTCTTGCTATTTAAGAGAAAAAAATATTGCATGTAAATATAACATATTAGGTTGGGGAAAAAGTAATCCATTATTTTTTCGGTAGACGTCTGTAAAGAAATAAATAAAAATATCGACCTAAAGAGAAAAGTTCGTAATACATGTTTAACACATGGATAATATATTAGGTTGGGGAAAAAGTTAATCATTATTTTTTCGGTAGACGTCTGTAGTGATCGCTATCTCGTGAGGTATCTATCAAACAATTTCAAATTTATGCTCGTTGGAAAGGTGACATTTGACACTAAAATATCCTCTTGCGGTTTTTTGTTTGATTCATTCAGTTACGAGTACAAGGTTTTAAAAATGGAAGACAACAAACAGAAAATTCGATACATTTTAGTTTTTCTCTTGTAACGGCGAAAATGCTAACCAGGTGGCTAAAATTGTGAAAGGTGATTATCGTCCTATATATGACTGTAACAACCAGTTACGCACAATTTTGGTTTTGTAGATTCCGTTTGGGTATTTGGATGCTAAAGATGCACCTCGCATGGATACAACATCGTCGAGAATGTCTAAAAAATATCAAAAATAATCAAACTTGACAACATGTCAGCAGTCGTAACGCGCAAGACCTAAAAATCTACATGAAAGCTGTTTTAAACCTTTTTACAAAGCGAATCCAAAAGAAGTTACATAAAGTTCACGTGAAAATAATGGATTTCTTTTTCCCCAACCTAATATTAGCAAGATAGTATTCCCAACAGTTTTCAAAAGAATTATATTCATTGTATATTTTTTATAACAATGTAAACAAAATCCATGCATTTCGCAAACGTTTTTCTGAATTTGAATTGAGAATGCCTGAACGGAATGCAGTGAGACTTATAGCAGGAACTTGGATTATGTCTATTCAAAAGACACAGACCATGTTCGACACTTTGATTACAACGTTTATAACTAAGCCACCCACCCTGGTTCAAATCCTGTCTCGGGCATAAATGTATTTTCTATTTCTCTCTTTGTGTTTCTTGTCCTTTCCTCAGATGATGGATGAATGTGACCCGCCCTATAAACAAGTTTGTGGTGGTATGGCGTAACGATGCTACTCGTACCTCCGTGACTTGGTTCACAGGTGCCCACCGGGTAACGATAAAATGAGTACCAGTTTCCGGCCTTTTTGCGGATAATGGGCTAATGTACTTTACTTGCTCAAGGGTGCCCGCCATTAGAATTAAAAAAAACGTTTATAATTAATTTAAATCATAATTAATGCTTATTTGAATTCACAGTGAAGTTGCTTATGCCAAGATGCATATTGTTCGCCCTTCTTCACGCTTCGAGAATGGGAACTTTATTTGTTCACCCTTTTTAAAATAGTCAGTTATGTATAACCGGGACGGGTAAAGAAAAATATCTACGAATTCGGATCCACCTTTCTAAAAAGCCACAGTGTAATTTAAAAAAAACTATGCTTACTATTTTTTTCTCTTTTTGAAAAAACATTACATTTAGCAATTGAGGCGTTCATGTTTTCGATTTTCCCAAAACGCCGCTTATTCGAAACATTGAAACCAGGGACTGATTTTCAAGCAACCTACATTTAACATTTGATTTGTTTTTAGCCTACGTATACGTAAGGTCTGGTTTCGTGGATTTTTGGGCTAAAATAAGTAAACAGTAAATATCGTTATCTCTTCTAATTGCTATCTTTTCCTAAAAACTAGATACACGATTTCTAGTAGGAAATTTAATTTGTAAAGGCTGGCAGACTACCCACTGATATATAAGTGTATTTTATGCTTTTTTACAACTTATATTTAAATAGTGAAAAACATGGTACAGATAATTGCTTAATATTTTTGTGTACTATTTCTTAACACATTTGTGCTAAGTCTTTTCGTATACAGCATCATTTATAACAGAACGCTGTTTAAAACCACAAAGTAAATCCGACGTATCAATAATATTTTGCCAGCGTTATGAATTAAAATAACGTGATCTTCACCCCTAATAACAAGCCAAAAATTAAAAGATAACTTTAGATTAACAATTGCCAACAAACTTTAAATCAATAATTCCAATAGAAAGCCTACTGGAATTACAGATTAAAGTACATTCGAATATGAACAGGATAAAAAGAAATTAAATAATTTTCGTCATAAGCATGCATTTTAAATGAGACACGTATTCAGGAAAGACAAAAGTTTCTTGGAAGAACATTTTTTCCCAGGCATTCGGAAGAATTTCTGAATTAAATAATTCAGACTTGATGAAATTTGGATTAGCCGGTATACTTTTAAGAGTAAATTACTACCTTTTGCAGTTTATGCCGTAAAGTCTCCATATTTTAGAAAAAGGAAGAGGTTACATTCTCGAAGGCTTCTCGTCGCAAATAATTAATAAATAAGAGAGAAATATAAATAGAAGGAGAAGCTTTAAAATGAAATATAATTCCGCCATAAAACGCTAACGCTTTTATTGCTGCCAACAGTGGAAAGAAAAGAAACACTTCAAAATGAAAGGCAATTTTAATTAGACAAGGAGATATTGAAAAGTATTCTAGGAATTTTGCAAAGAAAATATAGCGAGCGAATATTTACTTACGACGGAAATTCCGAACGTAAAATTTAAGAAAAGTTAATGAAATTTTAAGTCGAAACTGAATTTCAATTAATGTAGTCCTTAATTACAGTATCAACTATTTTTTAATATCAAATATTTTTTTTAAAAAAAATAGAAAAAAATTAAAATCGAGACAAAGAGGAATTTCAAAAGATTCCGGAATTCATAACGGTAGTTTAATTTTATATTATTTCCTCGGCATTTAATTAAACACTTCATTCGACTCGACTGGAAAATTTGGAGAAAGAATATTCACAGATTCCATTTTTTTAGAATAAGAGAAATTTTAGATTCCAAATGTTATTTTCATTGATATTTTATTTAATTCAAGATTAATACAGTACTATATGGAAATAGCGGCCATGACTTTCAGTGAAAAAAGAGTATTTTTTTCGATAGTAATTACTGTTTCAAAAAATACCAATACTAATTATTTACTTTGCTTAGTTCAAAATGTTGTTTTAGGTCCACGAGATGAGATATTACTATAGATCAGTCAAAAATAAATCTAGTGAAGAGTGGAATACTTGAAATTACCCTGTAGTTATGAAAATATTAAATACTGAAGTCTAAACTTTTATACCTACATTTCAAAGCATTTCGATAGGCGGCGCGATGGGAAAAACGACAACACATTCGCTGAAAAAAAAGGTTTTTTTTTTTTTTTTTTTTTTTTTTAAATTGTGAAAAATGAGTACCATTTAAAAAAGTTTAAACTGTGGAAATGTTGGAAGAAAAGTATACGATGTCATACAATTTCTTCATCCTGAGCATAGATGCATAGATGACAATTTTAATGGGCGAAAAAGAACCACTCTCGTCCAAAGCAGAATTATGGAATGGTGTGCATCGCGACATGCAATTTTACAGTGAATTCAAATCAACGTTAATTCTGATTTAACTTAGTACAAACACATATTATCAAAATTTCGAAATAAAACGCAATACATGTTTTAAGTTAAGATAAATATCCTTATATAAGCTTCATTCCTATCCGATTAAACATAAAGACTTTATTTATATCAATTTAATTAAAAAAAATTGATACCCAAAATATTTAAATTAAGTACTATGTGAAATGTATTAAACTTATTTCCACCGATGAACACTATATATAAATATCCTTTTCACAAACATCGACATCGAACAAGTTTAATGCGAATTTTGCCCAAGGACCGCCCCTAAATGTTTTCGAGCTCCATTTGTTCTAATTTTAGCAACAAAACTCACTTAAGCCACACTGATTGGAGGCATCCATAAAATAAGATAATGTGAAATTCTCCATCATACAAAAAAAATTCCTTTGAACCCCTAATAGGCCATTTCCCTAAAGAAAATTATCTGAAAGTGTATCTCAAGCAAGATAACGATAATGCAGTCATAAATCTATCGATAAAAGCTACAGATAACGCCATTTGTTTGCAAAAGAAAATCGCTTTCACCCCCAAAGACTATTAAAAACAACTCTTTATAATAGCCCCGTATATAAAAATAATTCATCTATTTTTTCAATAAAGAGGACGACAAACTGCATCAGTTTAGAATTTAATGATGACATTATTACTGGCTGGGTAAATATAATTTTGACGTTAAACTAAAACAATACATAACTTGTATAATGGAGTTTAAAAAAATATCATCATTAGATCTCAGGAGTAAATTTAATCTGGGTGTGACGTAGATTTTACAAATTACATTAGTGCGTTCTACATATTCCGAAGACTTTTTTCTCATCTTCAGCTAGTCTTTACTAGGTAAAACTATATTCAATCAATGTAAACATAATGAAATTAAGAATTAATTTATTAAAACGTTTTAAATTTAAAGACATTAACGAGCTTTTAAAAAAACATCTGGCTTGAGAGAGCTATTTTATACACGAGAACATTCATTTAAATATTGCGCTCCACTCAGATAAAGGATGAAAATTTACTTTTTTTAAAAAAAAGAATTATTTTTATGTGACAAATTAATTATTATAAATAATACAATAAATAAAAAATAATAATTTGTTTCTAAATTAAAAGTTAGCTACACTTTATCTCTTCTCAAAATTGATTTAATATAAGATTTTGAAAAAATTTTCATGGTATAATATGACGACATTGGAATATCTTATATTCCACTCAAAATATGAGAATCGATTTAAGAAAAGATTATTTATATTATTTTGTTTTCAAATTAAAAGCTTCACCAAGTTGTTTTAAACATGATATTAATAATAATTAACGTTTCAAGATATAATAAAACACTTTTAAAATAGATATCAATTTCAAGAATACAAAGCCTTTTAATATCGCTCAGTTGTAAAATATCTAAGAATTTACAAAAAAGTCACAATCTTTGTGAGACTGATTCACGTGATTTTAAACAAGCAAATATGTATTTTCTCTTTCTCTCTCTTTTTTAACAGACAACACTACTTTAGAGTTCATCGTAAACTTCAGAGCGAAACTTTAAAAAAGTATTATATTTTATAATTTCTAAGATGGCTTTGTACGCGATTTCGTGTACTTTTATAAATATTATCATTACTTTTCTTCTTTTTCTTTATATGTATACATGGATTTCCTGAATCTACGATATTTCACATTCCAACAAATATATTTATACCATTTCAAAACTAAAGTTTGTATTCTCCACTTAAAAATCCAAACATTAGAAGAAAAATAAAATAAAAGGCACTGTAATCTTTATTTTCAGATTTGAGTATAGCTTGAAGAAATGATAGACGTTCATGTGAACGAAATGTATAGATAGCTGAGCATATAATCATTTGGTAATAAAGTATAAAAGCTTGCAAAATAAATCAACTTACATCAAATATATGATTGTGGTTGTAAACTAGTAAAATAAAACTGTTTATTTCCCTATATATTGAACATAAAATGTATTCATTTATTCAGTTTAAAATTTTGGCAAGAATATTCATGGGAATTCAGAAAATTTTCCAATACATGAACAACGCACGCAATGAATTCATATTTTAAGTTTAAATTATGGGTTCAATATATCCCTCACCAAAAAAATTATATTTTTTCGACAAAATAGAAAATACATACAACAAAATAGAAAATATTACTAAGTTTTCTCTAAAACCAACATCACTGGAATTCATACACCCCACAAAAAAATCGCTAAAAAACCCACTGAAAAGGACCGTACCAAAAATAGGTTTGATTGTACCCATATTCATATATTTATCGCGTGAACATTCTCATGGATATAAATAAAATTTTATAATATTTTTCTATGTGCTATAAGCAATTAATTTTTTATATAATGCATACCGCGGCATAAATTATTAGGATTATTGCGAAATATTTTTTATCTTTTTACTTAAATTATTCTGTTTATAAATCTTATTTTTCAGTCGAAAATAACTATAATTTTAAAAAGTCAAGAATTTTAAAAAATTAGCAAATTTTATTCTAAAAGCGACGAATTCCACATGATAGTGTACATAAAGGAAATTTCACTAAATATTCTAAATCTGGGAATCATATTAAGAATATAAAGGATCATAATTCTGAGAGAAAAACGCATTAGGTACGATATTTGTCAATAATTATAAATTTACAAGAGAAAAAAAGACTTCTCTTTTTCTGAATCAAGAAATTGTCATTGGGAATCTTGAATAATACACAGCTATATACCTCACCATGAAATGTAATTCATTTCCAGCTAAATTATACGGAAAAAAACACGCACACACACTTAAGGAGGTATGTCAGAAAAAACACTACAACCAAATTAAGTTAATTAACTATCCATTTTAAATTGGAGATATTTGCTGATCATTTTATATCCAATATGAAAAGATATTATTAACGTTTCTTTGAAACGTTGCAAGTAAAAACCAGTGATTATTCGGAAATCACCGTTAGAAGATTATAATTTAAAGACAAAAAATATTTATCTCCTTAAAATTAAATTTTAGAGACAACAAAATAAATGCTTAAATATTGATTGACACACTTTGTTATTTCCCAAATAATTTATTTAAAATAAAATATAAATCACATGCCAAAAATAAAATCTGTTAACAATAATAGCAAAATGAAAAAGCTTTAGCGACTAATGTTTTTAATAACTAATGTAACAACAAGATTGACGTTTACTGGAAAAGCTTTAAGTGAACGAGATTAAGAATAATAAATGACAATGGAAAGAATATGAAAAATATATAAATCCCCTAAAAAAGATAACCAACTCTAAATCTGATTTTATAAAAAAAATTCGAAGTACTGCAATAAGGAAAAATAAACAAAAAGAAAAATTAATATTCATACAGACTTCAGCATTAAAATAATAAATGAAAAATTTTTTAAATAGTTTTGAACAATATTTTGTTGCCAACACAAAGCTATATTTCATACGTTGAAAAAATAAAATTAATACCTTAAAATTGCATCAAAAGCTATGGTAAGAAAATCATAAATTTTCAATACATATTATTAACAGTAGCTATTTAATAAATTATTATAAAGCGATTATTATCAAAAAAGTTTTTATCACTACCAAGTAAAATTGTGTTGAAAAATACAAACATAAATATACGGTGATCAATTAGAAATACAAATACGCAATTCAAAACACACAAATTACAAATAAATTTTATTTCATAACTTTGATGGTTAAGTTGACGGAGTTCGTTTCCTTAGAATTTTATTGTAACACTTACAAGAAATTATCGACCATCTGCTTTGAAAAAAGGTACACGTACACCGATGATAATTAAAAAAATCAGTAAATCGCTCAAAAATAATAGCTCGAAAGATGCATAAGAAGAGAAACATTTAATTTATGCAAGAATTTCAGCATGATGGATGATGCTTCGTTATCTGCAAAGAATAATGAAGTTTCCCACTAATTGGAGGGGGAAAAAAATCCCTTACCTGGAGGAAGTGGCTGAGGCAGTGGGAGCCGTGGGACTTCAACAGGTCGTGGAAGGAGCGGAGGCCATTCTGCTGCGGCGGCAGAACGTCGTGCTCGGGAAACATTATCCGGCCATAATCCCTCCCACACGCGCGGAAATCACCATCCGTCGGGCTGTCCGGCAGGACTTCTATCTTCCCCACAACTCAACGGGAATCGCGATCAATGCTCGGGCTACATCGGCGCCCCCTCCCGGTGTGCACACCCTCTGCATAAATCCCGGATGCAATTAGGATGGAGCACGCGAATGCATATTAATTCCGGCAACGACATATCCGGCCGCGGAGATAATGGTAGGCCGGACTAGCACGGAATCTTCAGGTAGGGCCGAAACAAGATGTGGGGAGGGAGATGGGTTCTTTGTGTGGGCGATAGCAAGTGTTAATATTTGTGCTTACATGTAATAATGCATTTTAAGTTTTCCGGAAAGCACGCCTTTTAATCGCAAGCTCCGATTAATAACAGTAAACAAGAGCACGTGACTGTATTTAACAAAATGACTTCTGCAAACAACAGAAAATTCATTTTTCACAATCGAATTTTAAAATGAATAAAGCGCAATATTTACAAGCATTCTGATTGCAGTACAATAT
>JAPDSC010051427.1:85035-106729 GCA_026290005.1 Latrodectus geometricus | reverse complement strand
ATATAATAATATGAGCAATATTTAAATCAAAAATTGATTAACTTTAAAAATTAGCAGTAAAAGAGAATTTTTTAAAAAAAAGTAAATAAATAATCAAGAATGGAGGAATAAGCAAAATGTTTTTGAACATTTTATAGAATTTCCACAAATGGTCAAAACTTTAAAAAAATCCTGTAACAAAAATTTTCCTTTCCCTTTTAAAAAGTTTTGTAATGAAATACGAGTTAATAATTGTTGTATTTTGACGTTTAATAACTCATAAAATAATGAAAATATAAACACAAAATATCATTCACAGAATAACTCGTACATATTTATATGCAAGTTTCCATAGACGATTTCAATTTCTCGTTTGAAGTATTTCTTTTGTAAATATCGTTTTCAGGAAGAAGTATTGAATTTCTTTTTCCACTTAGAATATTTTTTTATCGTCTGCGTAGATCATTTTCCCGAAAGATCGATTGCACTTATATTTTGGGCACCCAGGCCACCTGATATAACATCGGAAGATTTTTTTTTTTCTTCAGGGATTCGTAAAGTACAATGTTTACAAAAGAACATTAGTGATATAAAGACTAGGGTTATAACAGCCGATATGATTTCCTGTACTGGCGGATATCGACTCCTCTCGTCATATTGTTTACGTAGCGAAGGAAACTCACGTAAAAATCCTTCGACAAGGGCCCCAAAGCTTTTTTGTGTTCAATAAAAAATTTGATGCACTGAAATTTAAATCTATTATTTATTATTTTTTGAATTATTAAAAATAAACATATATCAAATATTTTATAATTACCCTTCATGTTGCTTCTGATACAATGCATTTTGTGAATAATATTTTTACAAAGGCGGGTGCATGGAGTTGTATTTTTTTTTATATAATAGCATGTTTATCATAGTATATAGCAGGGGTGGCCAAGACGTCGACCGCGGTCTACTGGTAGACCGTGAAGACATTTTAGGTAGTCCGCGCGACCATCCCGATAATGATTTCGGTTATTAACAATTTAATTTATGGCTTATGACATAGAAACAAATGAATTATTTAAAATAAAAATTTACACAGCAGTCTACGCTTTAAAACCCAAAACAAACTGTGCAAAGATTTACGATTTAAAGATTTATGATTTAAGGTTTACGAATTGAAACTTAAAACGGACATGATGAGCGCGATTAAAACGTTCAAAAAAACTATAGAAAGGTATGCATCTCAGTTAAGAAAACATGAATTGAGAAACTTCAAAAACATGGAGGAAGAGTGCATTCATAATCCAAACTGAGACTTCGAAGATTTCGCTTATTACTTATTGGTTTTGTTTGAAGAATTTTAAAGAAGATTCGCTGACTTAAATAGGTTGAAAGAAATACTCAATTTTATAATATTTCCCCCCAATTTAATGAAAATGTCAACATTGATGGAGTATCTGAAAAAAATAGGACATTTAATAGATATCACATCAGTCACGGTTGAGGAAGCAATTATTAAATTAAGATGCGATATATTTCTTAAATCCAGAGCATATTTAGCGATATTGATTTTTGGAAAGTAATTTCTGAGGAAACGTTTCCAAATATTTACAAATTGATTTTGTATTTGAAATCAAACTTTACATCGAGGTATCTTTGCGAATCTGCTTTTTCAACCATGAACAAAAAACTAACATTGGTCACATTTAACAGATGAACATTTAATTTCGTGTTTATGTATTGCAATAAGCTCATACCAGCCACAATATGACAAACTTGTCGCAGATATACAGTGCCAAATTTCAATTAAACGAAGTGAATAGGATGGTCAGTTTTTGATGTATGAATATTTTGATTATTTTCGCCAGTAAATTTTTATTTTGTAAATATTAATATTAAATTTTTTTAGAAAAATTACATAATTTACCATATTTTCTTGATACCAAAAATAAATACGTACGTTAATTTAGCTCTGCCATTGGTAGACCGCCTTCGATTTTTTAAATTTGGAGTAGACCCTGGATCCCAAAAGTTTGGCCATCCCTGGTATATAGATATAAGTTTTCCTGACCATGCAAAACATAACTTTGACCCACTATGTAAACGCGTTCGAAAAAAGATAGCAATTTTATAGGTTTTTTATAAAAGAGTAGCGTTATAAGGATGCTATAAGAATATATGATTTCTTTTTCATACTGAATAGTAATTTTATCACTTGAAGCATGAACTAAATATTTAGAAATATAAAATATTGCACATAAATTATTTGCTGAAATTTAAAGTTCTCATTATGATAAAAAAAAACCATCGTTTAAATGATATGTAATCTATTAATATTATGTAAACAGTCAAAATAAAATATTTTCATTTAGAATTCATTTTTTTCCGTTTTGTTATATCCGCTTCAATGTAATGAATATCGAAACTAGAAATCTATGAAAAAAAGAAAGAACTTTAATTCTTTTATGCATTTTCTTTATAAATAGGTCATCCTGACATGAATATCCTAAAATTAATAAATCATAAAAAAATAATAAGGAACCAAAAACAATACAAGCGTTATGTGGGAGCATGAAAAAAAAATTGCTCTCATTAGTCTTAGATTAAAAATAAAGAAAAAAAATATTGTCTAACAACTTCACTTTTAATTTTAAATATATTCCAGAATAAAAATAATATTAACTAAATAAATTATAAATAAAACTGTCCACCTACTTTGGATGTCTCTACTATTTCAAAGATGTACGCCAAGTTATTCTAGAACAAGATATTTCGCATAAAATCTGAACTCGAAACAATAAATCAAGCCTTAAAAATCATTAGTTTGGTTTGTTAATCTTTATAGCTACCAAAGCATTGAAAAACTCCCGATAAGTTCGCTTACAGTTGCTATCTCCATACAAAAGCCGAAACTCGGAATTTCATAAAATTTTGATATTAATTAGTATTTTTATTTAACATTTTACTAGCAAATCTCCCCATCACGATTTCAAAAATGATTTTCTCACCTACCACTGAAACAAAAATTGAAGTTTTAATAATCCTTTGACAGTTACACATAAATGAAAAATGCTAAGCATTTTTAATTGTTAAAATTAAATTAAATGGAAAAAAAGGAGTATGTAACCCAATGACAAACATATGGTTATAAACTCACAGCCAATAAAGACGAGATCCACAACAGATCATAATTTACCTGTTGCCACAATATTTTATTTTTCAAGTAAAATGCTTTTGTTAAAAATATAAAAACTGCAGAATTTGATAGATAAAACGTTGCAAATGAAAACGATATTTATATTTATTTTACTTTCATTCTTATTTCTTTCAAAAAGAATTCTAAAAAAATAAAAAAACGGGAGAGACAAAGCTAAATCTTAAAAATTAATTAGTAAGTAATTCTAAATTTTGATGGCATTATTTCTTTTCCATTAAAATGATTTGAAAATACTATATTCTTTTCAATGTGAATTTATTTTTTTAAAAAAAATAAAATATCTTTGAAATTATATTAATTTTCGTTTTATTTATTTTTTTAAAATATTCTTAAAAACAAAGTGTCACACCATAATCTTTGAAACAATAGGATACAATGTGATACATAAGAAAAATTGAAGCAATTCACAAGAGAATTAAAAAAAAAAAAAATGGGCATTTGAATTTTCAGTCCTCTTGAGCACGTATTAATTCTTCCCTTTTAAAACGAATCCTCATTTGAGAGTTGATTATTTAAGATTGACTTCTCATAAGAAAAAAAATTAAAATGCTTCAAAAACTAATCCCAATAAAAAAAAATAAAAGCTAAATCTTCACAAAATCCAATAAAAATACTACACTTAAAAAATAATCATAAGTCTTTGTAGATCAAGTCAAAATATTTGAAGTGTTTCACACGTTACGCTCTCATTAACACACGTTCTCGTAATTTTATTTCGTAAGCAACAAAAAAAGCATTTCATATTAAGTTTGATTGTTTATTAATAAATAAAAATGTTCATAGAAAAATAAAATTTATTTTTACAAATGATTAAAAGAATGAAATGAAATTATATTAGCACATAATATCCTTTGCAAAAATTTTGCACGTTCAGATTTTACCAATTTTAAAGAAAATCTCAATTATTTATATAGGTTGCTCAGAAATCAAAGCACTTTAGTCTATTTTTTTCTAACTTTCTTAAATTTTAATGAAAAAAAAATTACATTTTCCTCATGTGTAAAGGATTATTTGTAGCAGAAAAGAGAGTTAAGTAAGATGCTTCAGATATTTTCTGATCAAATTAATAAACTAAAAGATTTAAAAATTATATATCATTAATTACTTTTTTTAATTAATCGCATTCGCTTCAAAGCTCTCATACGACAAAATATAAAGCACTGATATGTATCACTTGCTACCCTGGAAAATTTCTAATTCAAAATATTCAGCACATTAGCAGCTAAACTCTCTCACTTGGCGATATATTTTATGAATTTTGTGATACAATTCTTTTAATTATTTTCGATCTAGTAAAATGATGTACGAATGTCATGCAACTGTTTCAATAGAAAAAAAGTGTGTTCTAATTTACTTTTCAAACTTCCTTTATCCGAAATTAATGAATAAATTAAGTAGCGTATTTATAAGGACATGCATTGCATTACAATTAACAAGTAAAAATTGCTAAAAAAATTTTTATTTCTGTTACTAAGAAAACGCTATATGAAGTAATGATATCAAATCAAATCAATACAGTCGAATTAAACACCCAACCACAAAATTGTCTTTTATATGCGAATATTTGAGTTTGTAGCATTATTTCTGATATTTTTAACAGGTAAAATAACAAGATAAATAATAAACACCTTAACATCTTCAGCCGAACTATAATATTAATGACGTAGGAAATGTAAAATGTACAAAGGCACATGACGTCGAATACGATAGCTTGATTTATTCCAACAAAATATTTTTAATTTGTATCATAAATCTGACACATAATTATTCATATTTACATATCACTATTTTAAAAGCACTTGAAAAGAATCATTTGCAGTCATTAAAGTTTGTTAGATCAAACTAATTCATCATGATATGCTTTTCTTTTTGAATTCACAATTTATTATTATTATCATGTATGCATTCAGAATCAATTGTTCCGTTGATCATTTTCAAAACAAACATCACTTTTCAACCGTTTATTTACCATTCTCTCGATGCAAATTAAATACAACATAGGTGAAATTAGAATAGGGTATTTCATTACAATGAAATCATTTAAACACTATCTCTCTTTCAATTAATTATGATATTTACATTTAATTTACTAAATATTTACATTTTAAGGAAACATAATTTATTGAGCATTATATATATACGATATCATTGCACGGTTTATTTGACTTCAATTAAATGTATTTTAATTAACAATTGCAAAATCACTACGAATGGAAATTTAAGTTTAATATTTTTTCCACTAATTTGATGCATAATGAGATTTTATGATATCTAAGTATTATTATATATAACCTTCATAGTTCTAAGTTGTGGTAGTGTCTAAAAAGCAATGCAATAAATTTTTATTGTCGTATTGAAAATAATTTATTAAAAATTAAATATCAGGGTATTCTAAACAAAACTCTGTAAAACGTGTTTTTCTATATAATTCTGTAAGGAATTTTAACTGAAATTTCTCATAGGTTCCATTGCACTTTAGATTTGTTTGCAATAGTCTTCATATGATATATATTAGGTTGGGGAAAAAGAAATCCATTATTTTTACTACGTGAACTTTTTGTAACTTCTTTCAGATTCACTTAGTAAAAAGGTTTAAAACAGTTTTCATGTAGATTTTTAGGTCTTGTGAGAAGCTACGACTGCTGACATGCTGTCAAGTTTGATAATTTTTGATATTTTATAGACATTCTCGACGATGTTGTATCCATGCGAGGAGCATCTTTAGTATCCAAATACCGAAACGGAATCGACGAAACCAAAATTGTGCGTAACTGGTTGCCTACAGTCATATATAGGACGATAAACACCTTTCGCAATTTTAGCCACCTGGTTAGCATTTTCGCCATTATAAAAGAAAAAGTAAAATGTATCGAATTTTCTGTTTGTTGTCTTCTATTTTTAAAACCTTGTACTCGTAACTGAATGAATCAGACAAAAAACCGCAAGAGAATATTTTAATGTCAAATGTCACCTTTCCAATGAGCATAAATTTAAAATGGTTTGATAGATACCTCACGAGATAGCGATCACTACAGACGTCTACCGAAAAAATAATGGATAACTTTTTCCCCAACCTAATATAATATAATCAACATACTTACATATTATAAGATCTCATTTTATATTTTATTTAAAAAAAATTCTCGTAGAATTTTTTTAAAGGAAATATTTTTTATTTATAATAAATTCATGTTTAAAATGTTAACTACATTTTTTAATTCAATTGCTGAAATCTCTCCACATTAAATTATGAGAATATAATGTTATTAATTATTAAAGTAAGATTTTTTCATTATTTTTATGCTGAAATAATATACATTCCATATACAGAGATTAGTTTATCGATAAACTTAAATTTTATTATTATACGGAAAACATTTTGGTAAAAATTAACTGTACGATCGCTTTTGGCAACTTTTTCAAAAAATCACCAAAAATCTTGCCAACCTAGACAATTTGCACAAGCGAGGTCTGAAAATAAACAAAACATTCCATTTTTCATTGGTCGCAATCCCTCACCTGTAATTGGTCCGAATTGGTTGAGTTGACAGAAAATGTTATTCATCGCCAACTTTGGAAAATTGCGCCAAGAGCGACCGTACAGTAAATCTGTACCAAAGCCTCCTAGAAAGAGAAGGTCTACCTTTCTAGGAGGCTTTGTCTGTACGGTCGCTCAAAAACGGTAACCATCAAATTCTTTATTTAATATTTCACTTTCTTAGTTTAAGTATGCAAATAATGATCATTGTATGGCTCCACTTCTTTTATCAATAATAAACATTTTTAAATAGAATTATGTTTGTTGTTTATATCTAAGTATATAATTGTTCATTATAAGAAATAAATATGCAAGATTATCTCTATTTGGATTTGTATATGTTTAAAAGTTATTTAAGTAGATTCTACACACACATTTACTACATAACATATAAATAAGAATGACTATATAGCAACTTGTTTATAGCAAGAATGGATACAGTAAATTACATGTTCTCACAAGCAAGCTAGTGCTATTAGTCGTTCAATGCCCATTTATAATGAAGTAAAGAATTCAATCTAAAATTTTAATTAAATGGATGTTTTAATGTAAAATAAATGTATAGTAAGTCAAAAAATTTTAAAATAACTATACATCGATGCCATATTCACAACTATTCTTTAAAATTCCTTGAAATAGTAAAGAAGGAGACGTAAACAAAAAAAAATATTATTATAGAATAAAATCTATATTTATTTTATATTTATCCTAAAAATATTATAAAAGTTGTATCAAAACACTTAAGAAAGAAACAGTTTATTTATCGAATGCCGGTTATAAAAAATAACATAATTGTTATACTAAAATCATTAGCAAAACTATATATTTAATTAAATATAGATGTAACATAAAATATTTCGCTTTTGAAAACAATTTCAAGTCTACATACAATGTTACAATTTCCATAGACTAAACATACATGCAGTTAAAAAATTAATTAATTTGAATGAAGAATAAAACATATCTATCCATCCAATAAATAAAATATCTAAATCAAATACATTTTTCAGAGAAATAAATTCTCTTAAAATAAATACATAGAAAACGAATTACAAATAAAAAAAATAAAAAATAAAATGAATAATTACATGTAAGGCGCAAAGGAAAGTGATATTAGTTTCCAAGTTGAATTACATCTTTTTTAAAATGAAAATAACTTAAATAAAAAATAGATTATACAATAAAAAAAAAAGATCTAGGGGTGATTAGAAAAGTTTTTTTCATCATTTTAACATATTTTCTATTAGTTTTTCACTCAAAAATTCGATACAGCAGAATCACAACGAACGAAATGAATGCTCGAATAAAATATGCAAAAAGTAAAAGAAATAAAAAAAAAAGCTGTTTACTTATAAAAATAAAAGGAGAACAGAAGGGAAATTTCAAAAATATGTAAATACAAAAGAGATAAAAATCGATTCAAAGTATTCTCGTTTTTATTCATCCTTTTTTATCTCACTTTTTCGGTGAAGATAAAAGCGAAAGTATTGCATTTTTCTTTTATTTTACTTTATATCAACTTAATAACATTTTGCAATGACGTTTACTAATTTTTTTATTTCCTTATTACTTTCACAAAGATCGTTACTAATGAACGTGCGTTTTTGCTATGTATTTTTCCACAATAAAAATAAAATGAAATAAAGAAATAAAATATTCTATAGCAAAATTAATATTTTTTTTATAATCCGTAAAATAAAAAAAAATTTTCGAATACTTCATTTTTCTTCTATGTGGTTCGGAAAAATACATTTCGTGTAAATAATGCACGATATTAAAATGCATATATACACAGGATTTAGTAAACTTGAAATAATTTATATTCGTAAAATATATGTTACAAATATGATTAAATTTAATTTCACAACTTAATAAATTTTATTGATTACGAAAACGATGCAAAAAAAGCAATAACAAAACCAAGAAGTTTCTAATTGTTATTTAAAGCAATTTATTCTAAGCCAAAATTTCTTTACTTAAAATTCAAAATTCGATTATTTTTCACGTGAAAATCCATGCACGTGACTCTGGTTAATGGATGTTAATGAACTTGGTTAACTACAGATAATGAAGCTAAAGAGGTGATTTTTTTTTCTTTTTATAAGTTTTTTTTTAACATATAGTGAGGTGAGTATTTTAAAGAAATGAAATATTTATGTGATTAAATTAAGTACTTGTAAAACCATTAATGAAAAAATAAAGAATCATTTTATAATAAGTAAATGGAGCTTAAGCATATTTTACTTATTTGAAATTTAGAACTCAATTTTTTATAATCACAATCTTCATTTTTACGAAATTACTCGAACTATGAAATTTTTCTTATAGTTTCTTTCTTTTAAAGCGTTATATCAGAATCTAGCCGTAAAATAAAAACTGACACATTTTAACTGCATGAGCATATATTAGTTTGGGGAAAAAGAAATCCATTATTTTTACGTGAACTTTATGTAACTTCTATTTGATTCACTTTGTAAAAAGGTTTAAAGCAGCTTTCATTTAGGTTTTTAGGTCTTGCGCGTTACGACTGCTGACATGCGGTTAACTTCGATCAGTTTTGATATTTTATAGACATTTTCGACGATGCTGCATCCACATGCGAGGTGTATCTCTAACATCAAAAATACCCGAACGGAATCGATGAAACAAAAATTGTACGTAACTGGTTGTTACAGTCTTATATAGGACGATAAACACCTTTCACAATTTTAGCCACCCGGCTATCTTTTTCGCCGTTACAAGAGAAAAACGAAAATGTATCGAATTTTCTGTTTATTGTCTTCTATTTTTAAAACCTTGTACTCGTAACTGAATGAATCAAAGAAAAAACCGCAAGAGGATATTTTAGTGTCAATTTTCACCTTTCCAACGAGCATAAATCTGAAATTGTTTGATAGATACCTCACGAGATATCGATCACTACAGACGTCTACCGAAAAAATAATGGATTACTTTTTCCCCAACCTAATATATATATATATATATATATATATATATATAATATAATATAATATAATATAACTACCAAACAATAAGTGTTTGGACAACAATACAAATATCCGAGTTGGTAGATGAATAGTTAGCGTTCTTGAATTCGGTTCAACAATTCGGGGGTTCGAATGCCACTTGGATGTTTGCTGTGATTTGGAATCCACTTTAAGCCGTTGGTCTTGTTCTACTTAGCCCTCATGATCAAAAAATGACCACTGAGCAACAAACAAACCAACTCATACAAATAAGGACATCTGCTGTCCTGATCTACAACATGTCCTTTTGTACTTGAATATCGTATAGGAAACAACACTGGCATTAGTCGCATCCAAGATACCACGAAATTCAAAGCTGTTTAACTTCAAAATAGGCGAGAATGTCACATATCAAGGAAATAGGTGGTTCCCACGAAACTTGGACATAAGTCCTAACGAGAACTGTCCACAGAAATTCGAAAAAACCACATTAAACAAATGGCCCACATATTTCAGGAGTTCCAACAAGCATCCGGGACTATTGCTCCGCTAAACACCTTTTCGAAAGAATACACAACTGCTTGGTTTCCATGGTCGTGCACCCGCTTATAAGATGTGTTCGGTTGAGAGGATGCGAGACACGTCAAATTGGACTGCAGTGGAGGCGAAACAGATTATCTGGAGTTATTAATCCAGATTTAAGCTTTATCAGTAAGATAGCAGTCTAGGTCCGGCGTATTCCTGGAAAACGTCTTTTGCTAGAATGCATTTTAGCTACAGTAAAGTTGGCTGCAGGTGGAATTATGAACAGGAGATGTTTTTCCTGATATGGACTGGGACAACAAATGTGCTTCTTCTGCCGAGGTTACGGGTTAGTTCATTGTTACTTCCAGAATGACAATGCTATTGGTTATGCTGCGACGTCCACTACGAGTTGGTATGCCAACAATGTGGTGAACTGACTGGACTAACCTGCTCAGAGTCTAGACTTGAATCCTGAAGAACATCTCTGGTATGAATTTTATCACCGAAGTGGATTTCGTCTAAAATTGGTGGAAGAACTTTGTCTTCTCAAAGCCGAGTGGAAGAAAATAACTCAGTCCATCATCCAAACATTTGTGGAAAGCATGCACAGAGGGTTAAGCTTTGTTTCCACAAATTTGAATCCGGAATAAATTATATCTCTCATCAAATACTTATTGGTAAATAGTATATATATCAAGTTAACTAATAGTATCTTCGTAAAAAAATTTTTAAAAAAGTGAAAAGGTATCAGAAAAGAGAAACTATATATTATAGATAAATTATTCTAATTTTAAAGTAGATAATTAATCATTAAAATGTCTGATAACGTACATGAACGCCAATGAAAGAAAGATAAATTACTCTGTAAAGTTTTTAACAAGATCCGTTGCTTTTAGTAATTAAATTTTCTGACACAGGTAGCGTCGTTGTCAGTAGGTACATTCGAATTTCAAATTGTGGAAACCTAACAAGATGGCCGAAGGCGATCGTAGCAAAAAACAAAAAATTCGAAAAGAAATGCTGTTCACATATACGAATTAGAACAATTTCTAAATTTAAGATAATGCAATTTCATTGTCTTCATAAACTTCAGTTTTAATAAACAAATCTGTTACAAATTTATTTCATTTTGAAAAAAAATGAAATTGAAATTATAATATTTTAAAAGCATTGGCAGGTTTTATTTACGTGAAATACAATTGTTGCCAATATTAAATGTTGATTTTTTTTTTTTTTTTTGACAGTGAAGAAGAATTTATTACCAAGTATGAATGTTATAGGGAATAGAACAATGTAAGAAATAAAAATATTTTTTAAAGAATTACATTATTTTATCATTTCATACACATACAAATCCTTCAAAACGATTTATACAAATCATTTGAAATGAAAAGATATAGTAAAAATCCTTACTGAACTAAAAATGAATGAAACTATATTTTGTATCTAGTTGGCGTATTAAAAAATGTTGAGATACTATGAAATGCTATATATGTTCTGCGAATTTAGTTAGTGGAGAATTATTTTCTATTTTAAATCCAATCAAATCCCATAATATTAAAATTCGACAATTCGAAACTATCCTTTTATTTTTTTTAAAGTGGTTTTTAACAATAAACTACTAGCTACATTCACTGCAAAAAAAAAAAAAAAAAAAAAAAAAAAAAAAAAAAATTTTGCAAGTGAGAGTTCAAAACCTGAATTTCCCAGAAAGAATTCTATAAAATAAAACGATGAAAAAATATGTTTTAAAGATCATAAAGAACTAAAAGCTTAAATCTTCTTGATTGAATGGTAAATTCAACAGAAATTATTGAAATGTTAAAAATAATACCACGATTTTGCAATTTATTTCAAGAAAATTATTTCCTAATCGCAGTTCAAAATCCGTCTAAAATTTCAGATGGAAAATGAAACTGATGGACTTAGGAGTTCTCTAAACTTATATTGCATTGAAAAAGCTTTAAACATTCTAAAGAAATGATTTAATAAAATTGAATGCGAAAATTATATAATAGGATATAAGATTTGGTTTTATAATAAAATCCAAAAAATAATGTAGAATATTTTAGTAAAATCAATGCCTAAGTGTATTCAAGAGATTATTATCGCAAAAAAGACACACATTTCTCCAATTAATTTGCAACTTATTTTCATATAAAATAAGAATTCATTATCTGATATCTTTAATTGGAGTATAATTAAAATCAATACCTTACAAGAATATTGTAACAATAAAAATGAGATTTTTTTAACCAATAAAAAACGTAATGAAGTACATTTTCTAGTATCCAACACAACTAATATTCATTTTTAAACCATTATAATCCAATTTTATGAAAGAAATATAGGCAAAAAAATGTTAAAAAGAAATAAAATTTCCTCCAACATGATAAAAATCTGAATTTTAAATGGACTTCGCCAAGAGGCGGACAAATCCAGCTGTTATTTAAATTTTATCACCACACATACTTGACGAAGCGATATGCAAGTCACACAAGCATAAAAATCTCAATACATGCGAAAAAGAGAATGGATGATCCAAAAATATATTCCACGAGAGACTGAAAAATATTCAAGTGCACTTTTTTTCACTTTTCTTATCTTTCAGCAAGTTTTCGAAAAACTTCAAAAGCAGGAAAAAAATGAAAATCCATTTTGTCAGAGCGTCAGTTGACTTTCACTTCTGAGTTTACGTATCAAGCTAAGACTGTAACTGGAAACAAGTCGCTGAAACAGTAAACAAAGGAGAAAAGTTTAGAGACAAAACATAAAATTTCTCGTAGTTGTTTGTTTGTTTAAAGATATGTAAAAACATTCTCGGCGATTTTTTGAAAACAAAAAATAGTAGTTGTTCAAAAACAAGCTTTTTATAAAAAAGATTTAAATATTTTGAACAATTACTAATCAGTGTGCATAATTTACAATCTACTAGCTACTTAATGAAATATTTGGCTAGGAAAAAATAAATTCATTATTTTTATGTGAAATTCAAGGCTTTATTTAACATATTTTTGATTAGCATTGTGCAAATGATTTCAAACCATTTGTTGTCTGATCTTTAGTTGCTGGACGTCTAACATGCTGATCAACTTCGGACATGCTAGTGATTTTATCGATATTTACGATGATGGGCTTACCTGTGCCCATCGTTGTAAATATCGATAAAATCGTTGTAAATATCGATGTAAATCGATGAAGCCAAAATGACACGTAATTGGCTGTTACAGTATCCACACCATCAACACTATTCTCGAATGTCAACTGCCTGACTTGTATTTTCGTCTTTACCAAAGAAAAACTGTGAAGGTACTGCCTTTCCTTTTTGTTGACTTCCATTTTTAACACCCAGTACCTTAAAACTGAAGAAACCATGGAGCAAATAAAAAAAAACAGCATATTTTTTAATGCGAAATGTAAGCCTTCAAGCATAAATTTGAACTAGTATGATCAATCCTTAACGAGATATCGAACAATATAGCCATCAACGCAAAAAATAATGGATTTCTTTTTCGCGAACCTAATATCAATTATTGTGTATTGATAATTAGACCGCAACAGCTTTTTGATATAATCATCGTTCTGTTATCGAAGGAAAAGCAAGATCAAATCAAAAATATTAAGCCCGAGATAATTTATACAAATAAAATCCTTATTCGATTTGAAATGAATGAAACATCAAAATGACTGTCTCCGGCAAACTTAAAATAAAAGTTGTTTCATTTCGAAACACGTGGATTATATTTTAGTTAATTTAAACCATCATTAACGCTGGTTTATACTCCTTGTAAAGCGATGTAATCAGTTTAAAAGATATAAAATCCCGTGGTGGTACTAATTTCTTTACAAAAACAGAAACGTGGTTATTTAGAGCCTTTCTGTGCATAATCACTGGGAATATTGAGAAAATGTTCACTACTCTTTCCTCCTTTCTTTCAACATTTCTAAATGTAAACCTATTTAAAAAAATATATAATTTTTTCCGACTTTTATAAAAGTATGCTGTTTTAGCCATTGCAGAATATATGTTTATTTCTTTCATAATACATTGTCAATTAGAAAAGCATTGGAACGTAGATAAAAAGAACCCAGACTTTAATATTTAATAACATCGTAATTTAAGTGGATTTTCAAATGTTCAATACCTCATTCGATTTGTTTACATACTTAAAAGCTTTATGTCATGGCGCAAAACACAATTGAGAACAATGTGAAATATGCCAATAATGAAATAGGAAATATTATTTCTCCAATTCATAATTTCCCCCGAAGGTAAGATCATTACTGGAAGCAACGTCCTGTGAGATCTGGCGGACGCCAGTGCGAATTAAAATCTCGTTAAGTCTAATACCTCTTCGCTGGTGAGGTGGGAAATTTGAATCCAGTTGATATACCCACCACTTGACATCGTTTACTATTACAAAGCACTACCCACTGGATGTGATTCCGGTTGTATCCTAAACTATTGCTAATATATACCCCATCATAAAGTTCTAGAGCGATATTGAAATACAAAACGTCCATTCTCATAAATATTAAGATAGCATGCTTCAAATATAGGTAATACATGCAAAAAAGGACATGAGTTGATTTGTTGCACACGAGAGCTAATTCGACCAAAAACCGATGGCTCAAATTAGATTCTGAACCACAAGAAACATCCAAATCTGAGGATGAGGTCAACTAAAATGGAGGTCAGGAGGCTAATTAGTCGGGTACATAAAAGTGCATATGCAGAAGAACTATTCATAAACATATGGACTATAATTTATATACAGAATAGCAACATTTATGCTATATAAATAAAATAATAACAATATCTTTCATTGTCTATAGCCTGAACTTAACGAGTGGAAGTGATAATGTGAAGCAAATCATTAAAATTAAACGATAAAAGCATAATTTACTCTCAAACCACTTTATGAATAACATTTAAAAAAGCCTCTGTTTGGTGGCTAAATTATCACTAACTATAGAATCCATACCAATTAGTATATTTATGAAAATGTTATAGCAATAAAGGTTACAAAAACAAGTGGAAGACTCATATGAAAAGGTAGAAAGCAAATGTATACACCTGTTTTTTACATGCATATTCATAAGATCTTGTATGTTAAACAAAAAAAAAAAAAAAAAAAGCTTAATGTCACAACGGTCGCGGTAGCCTGGTTGGTTAGGGTGTCGTTCTCTTTATCGGAAGATAATCAATTCGAATCCCGTCCCAATAGAAGATAGGTTGTGTTCGTAACAAAGGCTGGAGCGTGTTAAATATATCGTGGGCGCATTGTCCGCCATGTGAAATGATACCTCTGTGGTAACAGATCAAGTCTGGGAGTCTTCTGCTTTTAAATTATGAAGGACTACGATGGCACAACCATAAGTGCCGAACTATATAAGGTGCCATCACTTCCGCCTTTTGTAGTGTTAAAATGTGGAAATCCTAGTAACCGCGCATTGTACAACAACAGATTAATGTCACTAATTTCATATTAAACATATATGAACATTTAATTGTAGAATTTATTTCTATACAGCTTTGTGAACACGCAATACACAGTTGTAAACCTATTTTGTTCTTTATAACAATCTTTACATGAATATAAATATCCTTTAGTGTATGTCATAGTTACATAAACTTGACTAATACGCGGTCACATTGAAGTTTGCGGCTCAAAACATTTGATTACGAGATTTTGTATTCAATACACGTCATTGTATCATTTTAAAAATTATGCACATTGCTAAACCATACTTATATAAATAGCAATGTGAATATTTAAAGTAGACAGTTATATAGTAGATGAGAAAGTTTAAGAAATGATCCATGAACAAAATTTAAAATTAAATTCTGAGTATGAAGTTTTTAAGCTTTTGCGAAAACCCATGAATAAAAAGCATTCCATCACTGATGAATCCAAAAGAATCCTTCAAAGAATGAACCAATTGTTAAATCTCAATCAAACATGTAAAGGGATATGACTGAAATAGATTGAATACAGAAAACGCACAAGCTATTGAGTAAGATAAAATTGTTCCATGAAAGCGAAAATCAAAGCAATTGAAGTAACATAAGCTAATATTTATAAAAATATTTTTTAGAAATTATTATTTAAACTAAACGTTGCAACAGTTAAGAAAACTTATCATTGATGACAAAATATTTCGTAAATTTAGTTGCATTTCGCCATATAGACCCATAACCCTCAATATTCACAAAATATTTATAACATATGTTCTTGATACTGGAAAATATGATGCAGGGCATTTTAATGTTAATAAAAAATATTAAAAGGTACAAAAAAGCCTGTTTTTGATAAAGTTAAAAAGCTTGGCTTTTTTTATTGGGGGGCGGTCATTAAAATATGTTTAGTTGTACACATTATTATTCTTGCATTTTAATAACAGATTTTAATTAGTATCTTCAATTTATGTGGCAAATATATCAAATATTATATCATTTCTGAAATATATTTTAGCTCCATATTTTATCCTTTAAAATCTTTTAGAGTCCTTCCAGCCACACCAGTTAATCTTCGATGGGATATATTTAATGTATCAACATAAAAACTGACCATTTGGAAAAAAAAATCTATTAATATCAGCCTAAGTTATTTCAGAAAAGAGTTCTGTTGCTTTTTTTGAATGAGTAGAAATTGAAAGCTTGGGAGTTGGAAAGGAAATTATTCAGAAACAAGAGACACAACAAAGGTATTACGATTTTGTGAGAAATTCTGAAGAAAAGAACCTCGGATCTGAAAGTAGTCGAAATCATTCAAGAACCACGTACCTTTATAAAACTATTGGCCTCAACTATACACCGCTAGATTTATAAATATTAGAAAAAGTTCTGTTTATAATCTTGTAGCCATATTTAAGGTAATAATTTCTTGATGAATTTAGCAAATAGCTACGTTTTTTGCATTTGGTGGTTACTCAAAGAAAGATTTTTATGTACAAATATATAATATCATATCACAATCACAGCCAGACTTGCATATAGCTAATAACTCAGAGTGCTATACGCATAGCTCACACGCAAAAATGCTGAATGGAAAAAAAATTAGAACTAGAGACGTATAACCACATTACTTTTCAACTATAACTTATATTCTATGTTGTGATCAACTATGTTGTGATAACTAGATAACTAGATAATTCTATGTTGTGATATGTTGTGATAATTCTATGTAGTGATAATTCTATGTTGTGATAACAAGAGACTTATATTCTATGTTGTGATCAATGTAGAGTTTTAAAAAACCTAAAAAGGTTTTTTAAAGAGAGAAAGTCTGAGATTTTGTAATTTTCATTCAGGACATTACAAGAAAAAGTTTCATTAAAAAGTATGTTTAGATTTCCATATTATAAGGGACTAATAATTATTTCCCGTTAATGGGATATTGAATTTACACGGTACCAAGTACCAAGCACTTATTAAGAAAAATAGTTACAACAAAGCAAAATAAAATCTATCATTAAATGAAATATTACATAATAAAACATTACAAATTATAAATACAAAATTGACAAAATGTTGACATTTAGGTTGGTAAGATTCAAGGTAAAGCTAAATCAAATATGACACATATAGTAGAACAAAAAGCCAAGAAATCAAAATTACTCAAATAAAAGGAAACACAACTCTTTTTATCAACACTGTACATTTACCTTTGTACAAAAACGACATAAATTATTAAAATGCTCCTTATTTCTAATCATATATTTTCCTCAGAAAAATTAAAACGAGCTTTATACGGAAAATTATGTGAAATAATGCATACCAAACTCATATTTTCATTTATATATATCCAATTTTAAAAACATATATATATATATTTACTTATCATTATAATAAACTGCAATTTTTATGATTAATAATTAATATGCATTATAATTTAAAAAAAAGATCTAACGAAAATAGCGGAATTTAAAGTCATATCTTCTAATAACTAAATGTAGGAAAAAGTTCTACTCCAATATAATTAACATAATTGGTTGACGAGATATAACAGCTTTATAATCAACGACCTTTAAAGTCACTAATATATATGAATGTACCACATATTATAACACGTTTAGATTCTAATATAAATTTTATAATAAGACATGTACTAAGATTTCTTCCACTAAATTAATCTTTTTAATGTAAAAGACTCATTTTTTTTCCTTCTAAATAAAATCATTTTACACAATATTAAATGACTTCAAAATATTTCCCTCATTTAAAATTGAAAAGAATGTTTGTATCATAAAACCAACAACATATTTTTTTTTTAACTCACAAAGCGAAAAATAACAAAAAACTTACATTTAAGTGAACTATGAGAATAATGTTAAGAAATTAATAGCTAGGATTCATTTTAATTCAAACAGTTATTGAACAATTAACAAATTAATATTTTAATAATAAAATAATTCAGTAGTATATTAATGCAAATTAAAATAATGAAAACCAAACAAGATTAGAACGGTTGTGATTAAATTGATAACAAAAATTTCCAGAAACAAAAATATGTTATACAAATTAACGCAGATCTAAAAGATTCCATATATTTAAAAAGAAATCTAAAAGTGGATTTAAAATACAAACACAACTTTAAAGAAGTAACGGTGGCAGCACTTAAAAGCTTTTACTTTCTTTGGAACCATAAAAGAAAATAAAAAAAGAACAATACAATTTTTGCATTACAATGCATTTTGCTCTGGAAGTTTTTCAAACAGTAACTTCTGAAGAAGAGCAATTCGAGAAAAGTTTTAAGTTAGAAAAGTACTTAACTATTTTATTGTACTATTGTAGATTCAAATTGCTTTAACATATATTATTTAAAAAATTCTACTTTCCTCTCGGTTCTAGAACATTTTATTTATTTGGATAAAAGTTACTTTTCGAACACGAATGGAATAAAGGTAAAAGTTTATGTTTATAATCCATCATTCAAGAAACAATGTCGTTGACATACTATTTTAAAACTTATAATTTTCCTTAGAATTTATAATCTTATAGTTTTTTAAATAAATTGTAAAATGAATGCTTATTTTCAAGTAAAGTTGACGTTCACTTAAATAAATCATTTACAACATTTTGTCAATTTAAAAAAATTAGAATTGTATTATAATTATTCGGCAAAAATTTATTTAAATAATTATATGAAAAAATTTATTTATTTGAAGCTAATGAAATATTGTAGTTATAATTAAATGATAACTAAGTATGTATATGAAATGTATATCTTTAATTCAAAAGTAAATATATTTAGGATTAATGAATGCTTCCAATAAATAGATTAAAAAATATGTGAAGGAAGTATTTCGTTTCTAATTTATTATGTTTTTTCGTTACCTTGTGGTCACTTTTTGAACCTGAAAATTAATTCGACAAGGATTTATAGTTTAAAATGACTCCAGCCGCAACAAACATCCATGTAAGACAATGATTCTCAACCACTGTGCCACAGCACTTTTGTGTGCCACCAAATTTTAGAAATGTATATAGTAAAAATTATAATGCTTTTTTATTACTAGTAAATTTTGTTCAATTGAAGAAAACTTGTTTTTACACAATTAAGTACCATACTTTTTACAGTTACAAATTGTTTTTATTTTCGATAACTGTGACTTTTCATAAAGTGAAATATTTATAGAAATGCCAAGTGTTTCCAGTATCTACCATTGCAATTTTCATTTTATCAGTGTAAATTGGGACATGTTAGTATCAACCAACATGGAAACGAAAACAAGATAGAGATTGTTAAAAGTATGAGATGTTAAATGATATGAGAGTAGTAATGTCTGTCATTTTTTACGACCAAATATGTATGAAATGATAAAAAAAGCCAGTCATTCTCGTTACCGGAAGGTGATGAGTTTGAGTCCCGGCTTAGCTGAAAATCCGTCGTGTTTACTAATGGCAACTGGGGCACGTAAAATAAGTTGTGGTCGCAATGTCCTCCATGTTCCCAATCCAAATAAATACCTCCGGGGGTGTTAGGAGCCAGGGCTCGGGTCTTCTCTGGCTTCCTAACTTTAAATTGAAAAACCCAGATGGTGCTGCCATCTATGAGCCGAAGTCATACTTCCATCTTCGTGAAGAAGTGCTCAGTACAAAAACAGAAGACACTCTTTCTGACTTCATTCGCCCAGTCCCTGACAGTTGGGCTTGACTTCGCCAAGTGTCATATGTAACAGGGGTAATAGAAGAATCCACTAGCTGCCAAATGATAAAGAAATGAGCGAATAAATCCATCCAAGATAACACAAATTTTTTATAAACATTAATTGAAAAATTCATAACACGCTCAGTATACTTCTAACACATTCGAATTCCTATTTCTAGCACCTATTTCACAAATGAAAAACTAAAGCAATATTGAAATAATAAATAAGTCGAAAATGTAAAAAATTATTATCCGAAAATCTGTAAATACATAGCTTCTTCTAGAGTGAAAATTTCCCCATTAATTCGCATATGAAGTCAAATATCAGGAGGGGGGAAAAAAACTTAACCTTTTTTTTTTTTAATTACACTTTTTTTGCATATTAATATTTTTTCATCAATAGGAAACTTTTTCCCTTAACAACATAATCAATAATTCCTGAATTAATTAAATCTTTTCACCATTCCACACACAGGAAATAAATAATCAACGTGGTTAAAGACCAAAAAATTGTATTTTAAAATATTCAATTAGAAATTCTAATCTATAGTTACAGAAAATATAAGTAAACATCATAACTAAAATTTATTTTAAATTATAAAATTATAAAAAGGAAAATTTATTTTTTTTTAATTAAAAAACCAACATTCACTGATTTTCCCTCACTGAAAAAATATATATATATATATATATTAGGTTGGGGAAAAAGAAATCCATTATTTTTACGTGAACTTTTTGTAACTTCTTTCAGATTCGCTTTGTAAAAAAGTTTAAAACAGTTTTCATGTAGATTTTTAGGTCTTGTGCGAAGCTACGACTGCTGACATGCTGTCAAGTTTGATAATTTTTGATATTTTATAGACATTCTCGACGATGTTGTATCCATGCGAGGTGCATCTTTAGCATCCAAATACCCAAAAGGAATCGACGAAACCAGAATTGTGCGTAACTGGTTGTTACAGTCATATATAGACACCTTTCACAATTTTAGCCACCTGGTTAGCATTTTCGCCATTATAAAAGAAAAACTATAATGTATCGAATTTTCTGTTTGTTGTCTTCTATTTTTAAAACCTTGTACTCATAGCTGAATGAATCAAACAAAAAACCGCAAGAGAATATTTTAGTGTCAAATGTCACCTTTCCAATGAGCATAAATTTGAAATTGTTTGATAGATACTCACTCACGAGATAGCGATCACAACAGACGTCTACCGAAACAATAATGGATTACTTTTTCCCCAACCTAATATATATATATATATATATATATATATATATATATATATATATATATATACTAAAACACAATACATACATATAGAGA
>JAPDSC010051427.1:39766-75306 GCA_026290005.1 Latrodectus geometricus | reverse complement strand
ATTCGTTTTGTAAAGGGTAAAATTTCCTTGTAAAAGAATTTTTTTTTTTTATTTTCATCTCATGTTATTATTTGGCTGAATAACAAAACAAAATAATAAGAAAACAAATGATAAGAGTTTACTGTAATTTATTTTTATACAATTTAAAGTATTCCTAATAACTATACATGCCTTTCTTAGTAAAATATATTACAATTACTATAACATTTAATAAAAGCGTAAACAAGTTTATTACAATGTCATTGACATGTAAGAGAACTATATATTGGAAATAGTCCAAATATCCAAAACTTTTCTTTATTTTGGAATTAACATTAAAACCCATCAGACATAAACATACATTAAGCACACATATTTGTAACAGAAACATATGTTAAATCTGTTAGATTCACTTCAGTTTAAAATTATAAAAAACCAGCAATAATTATATGAATTTGGAAATAGTCCAAATATGCAATCCATAGTTCTTTTCTTTATTTTAGAATAAAAATTATATTAAATATATGCATTAAGCACACACATTTGAAACTGCAATGAACCAGTTTAAAGCTGCTAAAATAACTAAGTTTAAAATTATAAACTTCCAGAAAATATTATAAAAGAAACAAAATTTTAATTCAAAGAAATAATTATATTAAATTAAGTACAGCAAACAGTCCCAATTTGTTTTTTAACTTTTTGAATACATTAAAAAGTTATATCGATGTATTTATTTGAAAATTGAACTAAAAAAAAGTTCTGCTTAAAAAAATTAAAATAACATTTGCTATGCAAGTATTTTTATTATATAAATATAATACAAAAAAATAAAACAATCTAAATTAATTTTTTTACCTAAACCGTTCATTTAAAGCATAATTTATTTTTTCTTGCATATTAATACTAATTTTATCGACAGTAATAGTACCTAAAAATATTAATATGTTCAGGAAAATATCTATGTAGATTTCTTGAAAAAATCAAGTCAGATATCTTAACAAATTATAATTTATGGAATTTTGAACTACATATGAGCTAAAAATAAATGAAAAAAGAAAAAGATTTAGTATGATGTTGAAATAAATCCACAACTAAAAAATGTTCAAATATTTTTTAAATATTTATAAACAAAATATAAATATTTTTTGGGTGTTGACCTCCATTTACATTCTGAAAAGTAATCAATGACATTAAACAAGCAAATGCTTAAAAAATATTATAAAATTTACATTATCCTAAATTGAATATTTAAGGACATGATAATTTGCTCAACTGTTATGGTAACATATATGTAAAATAATTTTGAATTCTACATTTTGATATTACATTTATAAGGAATTTTAATTAATTATAATGACTTCCATAAATTTTCATTTCTTATATTAGGAGCATAATTCATCTAACTGAAATGAGCGCACGGTTTAATATTTCCCCCCATGTTGACCAAGACTGAGAAAATAATAAACTCAATATTATATTTCTGATATATTTTCTTAACTCTGAGAATTAATTGAAAAAATCTTACACATCACACATCCTACACAAAACAATTTTTCCAAATAATGAATACTAAGACTTTGCCATCAACAGAATTAATGGTATTTGTGAGCACCACCAATATTCAATACTTTTTTACTCAATAATCAATGCACATCAACTTGATTGACAATCTGTTGTTGCAACTTTTATGCAACAACAGATTGTCAATCATCACAGGTGATCCTGTCAGCATATACAATTTGCTACTTCTAGGTCAATAAGGCTATTTTGAACTTGATATTTTTAAATAATCAGAAAATATTACAAAGAAATTGTTTTCTGAAAGCTACTTTTAAATGTTATTTACATGTATATTTATAAAACCTGACAAAATTTAATCCACGTGCATTTTAAGAAATATTTACATTTGTGCAAAAAAAAACAAACAACTGTATTCCACAAATCAAATAACACGTTGAAAATAAAATTTTTAGTAAAAAGTGAAATATGTATATTTATTCTACCAAATTCAATATTAAACAGCTTTTTTTTCCTTTTTATTCTTCAGTTTATAATATTTAATAAATATTTTAGGGTGAAAAAAATATTGTTAAGAGTTCAGAAATTGAAACCATTACTAATGTAAAAAAAATTAGAGTGTAATATAAATTTAAATCAATAAATAAGATTTTTTTTTAATCAACATAAATGAGACTAGTAGAATCATTTAATATATTCATATTTTCTATTAAAACTATTAAGACAAAATTTGCTAATACAAATTAAAATATTCCACAAAATTAGATTATGGTAACAAAATTAGATTATGGTTATTTCTAAAAGTTATATGACAACTATTCTTAATTATAGAATGCTTTTTGATTAAAAAAATGAGTAAAAACAAATCTATATAATTAACATCACAGTATAATTCATCAATTTTAATCTGAATATAACTTAAGGAATAGAAACGTATCCTAAATATGGTTTCAAAGTATTTTATAGATTGATTGGTTTAAGTTAAGTTTTTTTGTAACATAAAACATGAGCTTTAATAAAAATTGGTATGTACTAAATGGACTTTTTACTCATAACTTTTTTAGTATTAATTTGTTTGTAGAAATTGGAAGGATATGAACATTATGATAAAAAGTATTTAAGAATGCTTGATAGCATGAAACAATTCAATAGTATGTAAATTCATGATATTCAAAATGATCATAAGTTTAAAAAGTGAAATAGGATGCAATATATTTTGAAAGCCTTATATATCAAAAACAGAAATTCATTTCAACAGATTTTCAAGATTGGCTTAGTCATTAAAGTGTTATTACACCATGAGCATCCAAGTCTGATGTAGGAATCAAACATACAAGTTGTTGAGCCAAAGAACCATTCAGTTACAAACTTGGCAAATCAGAACTAAGTTTTGCCAGAGGATTATAAATTAAATATTGATCATAGGTTCCCCCCCTCCCCAATGGCAGATTGTAGACAGTTACAGCAAAATAAATAAAAAGAATAGTACTATTGATCATCAAGTAATAAAACATCTGACAAACTAAAGATTAAAATTTATTTGCATTTCAGATCAGAATAAAAATTTTAATTTCTTCTAATAGTTAAGATATGTGGTTTAAACACAGGGTAATGAAAGTGGGTTTCTCTCTAACAGATACATACTTAGGTATTAGCATGGGACATTTTTTTATCACTTGGCTATTTATGTTCACAGGAATGAGTTAATATGTTCAGAATCTGACCCCTGCTCCACTAATGGAAGTTACAACACTGTCTTAGTGGTACATAGTAATGATTTGATCACTAACTAAAAATTATTATTAGTTACAACCTATCAAGTAAACATTTATAAAAAGGGTATTTAACATACAGTATTACATAAGAATACAAGTATTACAAAATAGTTATTCTCATGAAAACGAACAGCATAATCTATATGAAGAAAGAAATCCATGAAAATAAAATCCTGAAATAGCTCTAGAAAAGAGTTAAAAAATTATAAAAATTATTTTCCATTGGTGTAAGAAATACAAAGTAATAAGTGTAAGTATTTTCAAAGAACAAAAAAGTACAATAAATTTCCAGCAAATCTATGAATAATATTGCTATACTTCTTGTCAAAATATATTACACTTATAATAAAATTATGAATAACTATTTATATATAATTTCATATAATTCAAAATATTAAAATAAATTGCAATAGATTGTTTTTAGCTGGCCAAAATACATGTTTGAAATTTAAAATGTGCAAATACCAAAATAGCAATATTTAGGTACAAGATTTTAATTAAAATACACAACTATAATTCAAGATAAATAATTGATAAGGCAGAAAAGATGGAAAATTAGAAAAATATTAATGCTTTTCATTACTATTGCTAGTTGGATACTAGATATCAAATAATAGAAATAATAATTTTGTTTGGCAATCAATACCAGGCCACTTTATACATGACAGTTAATAGACCAAGATTGATACATTTAAGTGAATTAGTAACTATTAATGCAACCACATCTAAGGTGAGAATTGAATCCATAAGCTGAAAAACAAAATCAAGGTACAAATCATTCAGCTACTAACTCAGTATCCAGCTAATGATTTAACAAAATTAGCAGTAATCATATACAAAAATATTTTCAGTCCTTTCCAATTCAATAATATTTTCTATTTTAATTTTTTTTTTTTTTTTTTTTTTTTTTTTTTTAAAATAACAACAATTTTTGTTTTTAATATAATGATGCAAAATTTTTACATTTTTCTTTTTGCGACACAATTCATGCTTTGGGATAATATCTTCTGAACAGAATAATACAAGCAGTTTATCCTCTAAATAATGAGAGCTTATTTCTTAATTATTGAGAAAAATATGAAACTTTCACTTCTTAAATTATAACACATCATTAACATCTAAGAAATCAATAAGTTTTCTATGTTTAAAGATTACAAAAGTTTTATGATAAAAAAAATTTTTTTATTTATCTCATGATAAATAGACTGTTTTAAGCTATTAATAAACTAATAGTTGTTGCACCAGTGTGCTTTCCTACATTCCTAGCTCTGAATTGGACTTTACTGGTAAGATAGAAGCAGCCGGGTGGAAGTCTCATTAACTTAGAAACAGGAACCGAGAAGAAAATCTCAAATGCTTAATCTGCCACCTCCAGAAGTATTATTTCACTTGGAAGACATTGTGAAGATCATCTATTTAGTTTATAAGCATGTTCCAGATGCTTTTAATGCACATGACAGATCTTGGGTTGGGACAAGATTCAAACTCACAACCTTCAGATAATGAGAACGATGTCCTAACCAATCAGGCCATTGTGGTTTACAATTAACGCCAGAGACAATTCTCAGATTTTGTTAGTGGAAAAAATAAATTACTATCATTATACATTTATTTATCATGCAGCACTTTAACTAATTTTAAATTAAGAAATAATGAATTAGAATCTTTGTAAAATTAAGTATTACCTTTACAATAAGATCACATAATCAAACATAAAATATTTCTTTTATGTTTGGAAAATTTATATGTGATGTAATATAACATAAAAATATCTTTCAACACTTTTACTAGATTTTCAATATCCATATAATCCATTAACAGTAAAAATACATTTTATCAATAAATAAACTATCAAGAGACCAAATGATTATACAAACATACTCCAATATATAATTTAATTTTATTTTAGATAACTTATATATTTTGAAGATAGGAAGTATTAAAAACAAAATTTAGACAGAAAAAAAGCAAAAAATAATAATTTAAAAGGATTTCTAAAGTTTTTCAATGATATCATTCATATAAATAGAAATTTTTGGGGGGGGACCTCAATCTATTGCAACAGTAATGGTAGCAAGGAATAGTACATGCTGATTGCATTAACCGCATAAGTAGAAAATTACTCAAAAAAAGAATTGTGTTGAATACATTCCATCATTTTCTCAAGAGAGTTCAACTTGTAAATTCTATTTCAAAATTGTATTATTATTTTTCATATTAGAGGGATAAATCATTATTGCAGTTTAATATTGGAATTAATCTTTTATGAAAGTGCAAGTTGTCGTTAATTGATGTTATAATTTGAAACAATGGAAAATTTTTCCTGAATAAACAATACGTAGCATCCATGCAAATAAAACAAAATCCACATAAATTATTCAAGAGAAGATATATCATATACAAACAAAAAATGTTACTAAAATAAAAATGAATAAAGCTATTTTTTGATATGCATGTTAACAAATTGATAATTTTAAAGATTAATAGTTTGAGATAGTTATTACAACTTCAATACTGAATGGCAGGTTTGTTTATAGTTTGATTACTTTTGGCAGATTTGCCAAATCACTGAGAAATCCAAGATGAGACCAAGATGTGATATTGAAATTTCTTTTTAAAATGTAAAATTATTGCTTTGATGGAGATAAATATCCATTAAAGCAATAACAGTGTAATATTGCATAATCTACAACAGGGTGGGTATTAAATGGACAGCCAAGACATTTTAGGTAGATTGTTCAAGCTAATTCTTAAGATCTGAACACCTAAAATATACCTAAAATTTTCCCAGATCATCTGTGAAGGTGATCATGAGACAAATAAAAAATTGAAAGTAGACTTTTAAAAGTCTACAAACTCTTGATAAACAAAATTTAAAACAGAAAAAACAGCACAAAATACTTTATTAGATATTTTGTTGCATACTGCCAAATGAAATAAAAAAAAAAAAAATAAATAAATTTGGAATATTATAGCCGAAAGCATTCTGAAGATAAGAGTACAGAAACATTTTCATAAAAAAAACATGATATGATAAATGAATTAATTTATTTGCTTAATTCAGAATTGAAGATTGTTTTTAAATTTAAAACAAGCAAAAAGTGAAACATGTAATTAATGATTCAACAATTGTGAAACAGCTAATAGCTTCAAAAACATATTTCTAATACAACGATTTTGGGATAATTGTTTTGTAATAATTATTGAAACATGTGATTGAAGGTAAATCAATCATGAAGCAGCTAATAGCTTTGAAAACACATTTACATGTAAATTTTTCATGAAATAAGTATTTAAAAATTTGACAATATAAAGGAAAATAAACAAATTCCAGCAATTAATAGCTACTTAAAAATTAACAAATAGTTCTTTTTGCTTTGTCCACAAAAGGACAACAGGATTGTATATTGTTTTCTCAATAACTCGTAAAGAATATCAACAAATCCAAATGCAACGTTAGGCTATATATTTGCATTTTTTACATAAAAAAGTTCCCCAAATTAAATTCTAGATTATTGAATATTTTTTATTCTAGATTGTTGAATATTTTCAATAATCTAGAATGAATACATAATATACATGACTAACATTTTGTTTTAAATTATATTGTCTTCATCAATATCCTTATATATAAATCTAAAGAGATATTTAGTTTTAAAATATTAAAAAAAAAATTAATTCTATAAAAATTAATCAAAGTAAATGATATATAAGTTTTTCTACTACAATTAAATTCACAATTTCATCAATAATAACTATTATACAAACTTGAAATGAAAAGCAAAATAATACTTCATAAAATATATAAATATAAATAATAAAATATAAATAATACTTGTATATAATTTATATTTTAGTTACCTAATTGCATTTAAAATAGGATACAAGGCTAGAAAAAAAAATGAGCAATTTTTTTTTTATTTGGGCTGTAAAATATCTAAATATTAATCAATAAATCAATTAATATAATCAATTTTCCACTGTTATGTTTATTTTTAATGGTTAATTTTATTCCTTACCTGAGGCAAATTGGCTTGTAGCTGCCTTTGAAGAGAATCTCTCTCTTTATTCAGATCATTTAATTTGATATGAGTATTGGCGAGATTCTCTTGAGTATCTCTGAGAGTTTCCAAGAGTTTATCACGCTCATCTAAAATGTTTACCATTAATTGTTCAAAATTGGCTTCTTCGGCTGAAAACTGACCCCCTCGCTGACCCAGACTATCTTCGGCGATAGTGGGCATTACATCACACATCATATTCCACATTTTTTTAAGGATTTTATTCAAATATTTTAGGAAAAGTATAATTTCATTCTCAAGTTAGAAGTCAAATCCCGTACAAGAAATTTATACAAAACAGATAATTTATAAGCTATAAATTATGTAGGAGCAAATGAATAATTTAGAGAACATTTTGGATTATTTCCACATATAA
This sequence comes from Latrodectus geometricus, assembly GCA_026290005.1. Lineage (NCBI taxonomy): Eukaryota > Metazoa > Arthropoda > Arachnida > Araneae > Theridiidae > Latrodectus > Latrodectus geometricus. Next base: position 67,597 of record JAPDSC010051427.1, on the reverse strand, counting down.
AAGTAACGTTAAGAAGTTTCGTTTTCATCTTCATTGTCGGTGAAGAAGAGAGCATCTTTACACGATGACTAAATTTTTACCAACAATTCACAAAAAAATTCGAAGATTCAGATAAAAAAAAGAATTATACTACCGGCTGCATACATATATAATTTCACGATAAAGTAATTAAAAGTAAACTCATGTTTTTAGCATGAGCTTATTCACTTTTCCCTTGAAGTTATTTTTTTCCTCACTGCACTGTGTTCCGTTTTCCCACAATGCTCCTCTTTTACTCTCGTTCTAGTTTCCTTTTACGATTGTTTATTCTTTCGTTTTCATAATTATGACCTAACTGAATTGTTACATCTTTTATGAATGGAAAAACATAACTCGGATCCATAGAAAAACTTCATAGGAAAATCATAATTATAGAAACAGCATTTTAAAAAATCAATTGATATTTAAAAAATAATATAAAAAAAAAACCAAGAAGAGAGTAAAGGTCTAAATCCTAATCAGAGCGCAAGCGCAAACAGTCGCTCCGAGCTTGGAGCTCCTGTGGCCATGGTGGCCAACGCAGGTGGTGGTTCCGATCCAAACATGTATTATACAAACAAATCATTTTTAAATTTTTATTTTTTATATTACCTTTTAAAACCTAAAGTTTATTCGCTTGCAAAACTTTAACCCTAAATTTAAATTGTACTCTCGATTCTTTAATAATTTTAAGACCTGTTAGAATGCCTAAAGGTAACAAGAAAAATCGCAAGAAAATTAATTCGGATTTGACATTAGGTAAAGTATTAAAAGTTTATACTCTGTATGGCTTATATTTATCATTTTTATTTAAACATTGTTTTCTATTTCAGCATTTATATTTTATTATAAATGTTAGGGATTAAAATGTGCTAATCCCATATTAATCAGTTTATGTAAACAAATGCACTTGTTATTGCATGTTAGAATTGTTTTCGTGGAAAATATTGATAACGAACAGTTTCATCACTTGAAGGATCGATTACATTATAAGTTTTAAACTTCAAGAATATGTTAAACTAGTACTAAAACCCAAGTATAACATCAATAGTTTGCATGACATTTCTAGTTTGAGTCTAATTTTTTTTTAATTGAATGTTTCATCACCTTTTGTAATATATCTGTTTTTATATGATTGCTGTTACTAGTTCTTTCAAGCAAATTTTAATCTTTACAAATGGCTTAATGTGTAATTAAATTATAGATAAAACATTAACAAGTCTAAGAATATGCATTTTAAAAACTATGTTGCCCATAATTTGATCATGATTATTTTGTATAATAATGTTTTTGGGATGTTAGCTGTATGTAGTCCTGTACTAGATAGACTAGCATCCAGAAAAAGAGCATTGTTAGTTTGATTTTTTTTATAAATTAACTAAAATTGTGCTGTGCTTGTATATAATTCCTTATATATATTAGAATGTAGTTATATTATTAATAATTATGCAAATATCTTTATTATATTATTCTTGAATTCTATACAAAATGTTTATTTATAAAACTTAAAAGTTATGTATAGAAAGACTTCTGTACATAATTTTTAAGTTTTTCTATATGTTAACAAGAAGTGAAATTATTCTCAAATCCTGAGATTCTGAAGAAAATAAAATATTACTTTTATATCAGATTGTAATTGTTGCTCAACAGATTGCATCACCATTTAATTGAATAGACTATTAAATGTATATTTATTAATGATAGGTGTATTATAATAACTTTAATAATTAAATTCAGTTCATACATATTATTCTATTAAAATATATATATATATCCTCAAATGTTGCAATTTAGTGCTAGATGTTTCAGTTTTGTGAATGTGTTCATGTGTTATATTACATAAACTTACATTCTATAATTTTCTTATTATTAATGTGTAAACTTAGGATTTTAAATTTGTGATTAAATAATTGAAAAATGAATTAAAAGGAGTTTTTATCCATTTATTTCAATGGATATATCTATGTTAATTTTATTGTTTTTTACCTCATTTTAAAAAAAAAAATGACTAAATTATATAACATTTGGCGATATACTTTTCTGACAAAACAAGTATCTTTATTTTACAAATTTAAAATTATGTGACCATTGACAACTCAATGTAATTTGGAAAAAATGTATGCACTATTACTTCAATAAAAATATCTTAAGATTTTTTAATGGTGTATGTCTGTTGTTGTTGCTTATGGCTGTTATCACTTGTTGCTTATTTGTTATTACTTGACGAAGGCAAGCCTGCCTATTTGACTGGGCAAATGAAGTCAGAAAAAACATCTTCCATTTATGAACAGAATTCGGTTAGACTATACATTAGGGTGCCCCTTTGATTCTCGCCAAGCTGGGCAAAACCGAATAGTGTTCTTATTGGTTTATAATTTTTTAAAATTTAAAAATCCAATGCGTGTTGCACAACACAATATGCAATTAATGCATGTTGCGTTGTATTTTCTACGCACGTTGCGTTATTTTTAACATTTAACAAACTTTGTTTATTGTTTTTAGAATTTTAAAAATCCAACTGATGTTGAGTTATTTTTTAATGTTTATTGGAATTTGTAGGATCTTATTAAATGGCTTCGGTAAGAAAAAAATTTTTAAGTTTCTGTACGATTTGAGTAATAATGGGAAAAAAAAAACAGTGACTGGTGTATAAATGAAGGTTTAATTAATAATCAGTATAAATGCCCAGTCTGTGCAAAAGATATGCCTCTGGTTGACGTAAAGATCGATCAGGCAACTTTGAATGGAATTGTTGTGTGAAAATTTCAAATGCTCACCACATTAAATGATCCATTAGAAATGCTGTTAAAGAATTTTTTTTCTTCCTGAACGTAAGTCAATTTTTTTTCCATTTTTTTATGTGTTTACTTTTTTAATTTTTGTTATGATTCAAAATGCATTTTATTTGGTTGATTAAGTTTGCTTATTTTGTCTTTATTGAAATTTCATTATACTTTGCTCAGAATACTTGTTAGCACTGTGTTGCAAACAGGCATGGCGTAAAATGAAATCGCTAACTTCGTCAAGGGGCACCCTAATGTATAGTTTTACACAGAACTCTTTCACGAGCGTGGAAGTACAAGTTTAGCTCATAGATGGCAGCACTGTCTGGGTCTATCCAATTTTGAGATAGGAAGTCAGAGAATAACTAAGGTCTTCTAACACCCCCAAAGGTATTTATTTGTAATGGAAACATGGAGCACATTGCAACCACAACAAATTTAACGTACCCCAGTTGCCATTAGTGAATATAACATGATAAATGCTTACATATTTTTAATGATCTTTAGAATTTGATTTATATTGGTTACTTTGGTATTCCCAAATATTATTTAAACATGAAAATAATTTAAACACAATATAGCTTCAGGGCCGGCGCTAGCAGCTTCGCCGCCCCGGGCAAAGAGGTAAAATGCCGCCCCTTTATAACAAAAATTAAAAGAGATAACCTAAACCCTTTCCACGATTAATGGTAAAATAAAACGAGTAAAAAAATTGCAATCATCAGCAATGTTGAAGTTTTGATTAGCAAAAAAATACTAATTTATTTATTTATGTTTTTGGCACTAAATTAAAATTTGGATTGCGCAGAAAAAAAGGAAAGAGTAATTTCTGGTGCATAATTATAAAATACAGAACAGATATTTTAAAAAAAGTAAAACAAATTATAAAACCACTAAATATTAAAACTTTATTACATATTAAAAATACATTTAATCCGAGAGTTGAAATTAAAAGTGTCTTTTTCTCACTTTTAATTCTGAAAATTGTTTTATAATTTCTTTAACATTAATTTTTTCAGCCAGGTCATGTTCGACGGCTATTGTTGTTAAGCCGTTTAGTCGATCCTCGGTAGTTGTGGAGAGTAAAAAATTTTTAATTAATTTTAATTTGGAGATACTCCTTTCTCCACTTGCCACACTTATTTGGAGAGTCAGCAATATTCTTAAAACTATACCAAGATTAGGAGCAAAATCCAGGTTCGATATGAATTTTAAACTCTCAACTGGACTTTCTTTTCTGTTTAGCAAAGCAAAAACAGCTACTATCTCGTCTGCCAAGTCAAGCGCGTTTATATCGAATGAATTCCCATCAGTCAACACTGTTTCTAAATTTTTACAATACTTTATAATGTCATTTTGAGGAATATCTTTTAAATCAGAAATATTGTATAAAAATTGGAAATAGTTGCTGTGGGTACTGATCAAATCAAACCTGGATTCAAGTGCATTGATAGCTTTATCTAATGTAAAAAAAATAAAATTCTGCCTTATATTTCAAAGCAGGATCTTCTATTGGATCATCTTTTGCCTCATAGTCGAAATTAACATTCCTTCTTCGAACTCTATGACGTGGCTGGGTGAGCTCAAAAGTAGCTGGTATGCCAATTTCGTTTGCGAGTTCTCGAGCATCGCAAAGCATTCTATTAAAGGCTCTGTCCGATCTAAGATCTTTGAAAAAATCTTTACAATTTTTCAAGAGCTCCATAGCAGATGGTAAATCATAGTCTTTTGTCTGCAAGAGCTTACTTATAGGATTGATACAATTTAAGATTTTATACCAAGTTACAATGCAGCATAAGAATTTAAATTGCTTAACACAACTTAATAGTCCAGAAGCCTCAACTCTTATAGAGTTGTCAACCTCCGAGTTTTTGCAAACAGCAAGTAAAGCATCGTATATCCCTCCTAATTGATACCTTAGTGGTTTCAATGCATCTATTCGGCTTTCCCAACGAGTATCACTTAGAGGTTTCAAAGTAAGTCCGGAAACATATTTTAATAATATGGTCCATCAAAAAGTTGATGAGGAAAAAAACAGATATATTTTTTGGACTATATTAAAAAAATTGGCGGCTTCGAAGGATGCTTTTGCCACGTCATTAACTATCAAGTTTAATGAGTGACTGCTACATGAAAGGTAAAATGCTCTTGGATTTAACTCATTTATTCTAGATTGCACTCACGATTTACTGCCTCTCATGTTGGCCCCATTATTGTAAGCCTGTCCTCTCATATCCTGCAAATTCAATCCCAATGTTTCAAGTCTTTTAAGTATTAGAGCTGAAAGTTCATATCCAGTCGATCTTTCAACCGGAAGAAAGCCTAAAAAGCTTTCATTAATTTTAATGGAAACCTCCTTGGGATTGGACTTGTCAATGGATACATACCTTACTAAAACTGTCATTTGCTCGATCTTGCTGATATCAGGAGTGCAATTTAGAATTATTGAATAATATTTAGATTTTTTAATATCAGTAATAATATGAGATGTTATATTTTCAGCTAAAAGAATAATCATTTCATTTTGAATTTCTTTTCCAAGATAGTGCACTTTAACTTCTTTTTTAAGCCCTCTGCGGATATGCTCTTTCATTACTGGACCAAACTGAGCAAGTAATTGAATAATTTGTAAAAAATTACCGTTAATGAAATCGTAAAGTTTGTCACTTGTACCTCGGAGGGCTTAGCAATTTTGAGCAAGCATTTTTATTGTTGAAACAATTCGTAGAAGCACCTCGCCCCAATAATATATTTCTGCGGTAATAAGTCTTTGTGAATGACTGTCAATCGTTTTAGAGTACTGTATTCTTTGACTTAATTCAATCCTAGACTTTTGACTTTCGATATGTTTTTTAGAGGTTTCATGTTGATTTAAAGTCTTAGCGAGGTGCTTCCAATCTTTAAAACTTCCAATAGAAAGGGAACTTAAAGTAGGACCAAAAAGTTTGCAACAAAAGCAATAAACAGTCTTTTCACAGTGTTTAGTAGTTACATAAACTAACCAGTTACGCATGACTTTTTCGTCATTTTTCATATTTCTCAAATAATGAAGAGCGCTAAATCTTCGATCGGTATAATTATACGGAAAACTGTATTCTTTTAATGGTTGAGGTAGTCCTTCTTTTACCAAAAAATATATTTCTGCTTTTGATAAGCTAGTTGACCAGGAACTCGGATCTGAATTTATTCTTGTACCAAGTGCCTCTTTTTTAGATATCCATGAAGTAGGTTCAGTACACGGCCCTGGAGTATAGCATGGGTCAAAACTCAATTATTTTAGAAATACAAAATGTTTAAAAGTTTGAGAAATTTAATTTTAGGGCCAATTTGCCGCCCCCTAAGGTTGCCGCCCCGGGCAGGGGCCCGGCTTGCCCACCCCTAGCGCCGGCCCTGATAGCTTAGTAAAAACTCATATATTTTAAATCTGAAATTATTTTTCTCAAAAAGTGTTAGCATGGATTACCTCAAAAAGGGGCCAAATCTTAGTTTAAATCGCTTAAATTAGGACATTCCAAATAATTGGCACTTTACCTTTTCTTTAAATAATGAATTATTCATCAGTTTGCCTTTATGCTTTTTTTTATATAGCTAAAAAGTGTTAAAAAAATGTTTGGTACAAATGTATTTTATTTTTTGTATTTATTTTACTACCTTCTAAAAACTTAAAAATATATAGATTTGTCCTGTGATTTATTTAGTTTACATTGATTTTTATTATAAGATATTGATGAAATAATTTTTAAAAACTTTAATTTATTTTAATATTGTATTATAAAATTTATGTTGAAATAAATTTGTTGCCCTTATTAAAAGAAAGATGTTATCATTTAATCATTGTAGCAACTTCAATCTCTCTAGTAGAAAAATTATGTTTTATTTTTGTTCAACTTGGAGTGCAAATCTTCAATAAGTTTATTCAGTAGTTTTCTATATGAAAGATAGTACTTATGTTTTATGACAACAACCTAGAAATGTTGCCAAAACTTGTGACTGGAAAAAATAATATGACCACTAGCTAAAAAAATCTAGGAACTAACATAGGTTATAGAGGGTGCTAAAATAAAGAGTATTATGTAAATATTATTTAAATTGTGCTATTGTTGCCAATGAAAATTTTTATCGCCAAGGTAGTCATCAGTAGTATGTCTGTACTGAAAAACTTTATTTCCTATTTTATTTAACTTACAGACTTCCTTCAAATTCTTATAATATTAAGTAAAGGTTCCTTTTTTATTATTCAATAGAGTCAAGATTCTTAGGATTTGAAAAAAATTTAATTTGATCACTTTAAACATAATTAATTTAAAAAATTTTAATTTTTAATTAAAAGTTTGTAATTTTTTATTTAAAATTATGTTTTGAAAGTGATATTATTTGTACAGCAAGCAAACAAGCATATTTGAAAGATATATTATTTGTACAGCAAGCAAACAAGCATATTTGAAAGATATATTATTTCTGATATTTGAAAATTTCTATATTTTTTCAATTTTGGGTATTTACATATTAGCATCACCACGGCGTTTTTTGCCAATTAAGTTTCAAATAAATTTCCTTATAATTAGAAAATTTCTTTTCTAATGACAAATAGACTTTTCATAATTAGTAGAAGGAATTTCCTAATTATAACTTAAGTTTTGGCATGAAATTAGCTGCGATGACAATAATGCATTAGTACACATTTTGTTATCAATTCACTGTATTTAAATTATTATATTAAAGTTTTGTAACGTATATAGAATTATAGATATTTATTAGTTTAACTCTTTACAAACTTTATATATTACTTAAAGAATCAATATGTGCATAATATACTTTACTTTATCACTTTAGTTTTCCTGTATATAGTTATATAAATATTATATGTTAACACTCTTTGGAAGAATACATTACAAAATATTGTTTAATAGATAGCTTAATCATAGTAGGCAATAGTCTATCACATAATAATCTAGTATTTCAAAAAAAAGAAATCTGGAATTTTTATTCTGCAAAAATCTGCCATGACGGACATGCGATGGAGAAAACAGACACGTCAGTCAGGTTATTCAAAAAAGATTGGGATTGAACCCAGGATCTATTTTTCTTCCGTGTTTTCCAAACAATAAAAAAACTGAATAATATGCAAAAATGATTTTTCAAACAAAGATTTAAAAAAATAATTGTATGCTATTTTTCTCCTTGTTATATGAACATCATCAGAACATTTGGACTGTTAATTGTGATCTATAGCAATATCGCTAAAATTGTGTTGCATTATTTTTTAAACAATACATTTTATTTCTGGTAATAAATGAATGAATTTTTAACATTATGTTAGAAATAGTGCAACAATTCACACATTCTTATAATATTTATTGCCTTAATTTTTTCACAAAAAGATTATTAGCATTGAATGTTTGACATTTTTTTATTTTAGTATGTTTAAAGATCTTAATGGTATTGAACATTTATATTTAATATTAATTGATTCATTAATAATTTAAAGGAATCTATATTTTTTAAATTAAAATATTCATCTCTTTTATTTAAAAATTTACTTTATATGACTGAAAATCAGAACAAGTTTAGTTTTAAAATTGAATAATGCAGTTCTATATTTTCAATATATCTAAATTAATGTGTTTCCAAAAGGTGTATGAAAATCAATTATTTCAATTTTTAAATTGTGCATATAAGAATTATAATTTTAGAGGAAAAGACAAAAAAAGTTTTTATCTTCTAGTTTTATCCCTTTTTTTCTCCCCTATTTTTTTTTTTTTTTTTTTTTTTTTAATGATTAAAAATTTGATATTATTCAACATCTTTGTTAAAGTTTGTTTGGTAATTGAAAGAGAAGGATAATTTATTGAGTACAAAAATACTATTTGTGCATCTTCTCTAGCATTTGTATTTAAGCCAGTTGTAGTATAAATGTAAAATTACTTTTCGTTAAAAATAAATTTATAATACTAAGGTATAAAATTTTACTGATTATAAACACTATCATTTTAATTATCATTTGAATAAATTTCTTGACACCCGCATGTGAAACTTTATTATGAAATTTTTATATACATTATGTATTACATATTAATAATGATGAAAATGAGTAATTTAATTAATAGGTATTTAATGTATTAATGATATATGTTATTAAAAAATTTTAATTTTTAATTATGTTCTTAATTTTTTAAAGTTCATACTCTGATATTTTATTACAAAGGGGGAAACTTTCTAATTTATTATAAATTTTTGTTGTAGATGTTAAGCTTTCTGATTTTGCCAATAGTTCAGCTCGTAGTGGAAGACTACGAAAATCAGTTGGAAATTCTTTAAATAAAGAAGGTACACATAATTAATTCATGTTAATGGTATTGTGATATTAGTTATTAGTGGTATAAATTTTAAGTTTAAAAAATATTTGCTGTCTATTCAAAACTTGTTTGCTTTTATAAAATTTTATTTACAGTTAAATGGTTAACACTGTCGTGTTCCCTTCACTATTTCAAAACTATTTACAATGGCTTGGAAATTAAAATTAATTTCGGAGCTACTGGGTTTAAATATTAGATTCTTATCAAGTTAGTCTTCATATCAAAATTGGTTAGAATAAATAAACCAAATTGACGATTTTGTTAAATTTTGCATAACTTTATTTCTTTATTATAGTAAATAGCCAATAAGCTTACAAATTTTTTTATAAGTTTTTAAGCTTGTGACTTTCTCAGAGTTTCCTTTCTACCTGAAGCTATAACTGCCTGTTAAGGTAACTCTGAAAATTTCCTCCTTTGTTCTCAATTCTTTATCACTATATGCCTTTATAGTTTTTTGATATTTATATAAGCACCTTGTGGGGATTCTATTTTTAGTACAATATAGAAATTCATATACCAATAGTTGTGATAATTAAATGTAGGGTAACTCTATTTTGTATTTTTTAAAAACATAGTTTATAAGATTTTTATTGAACACTATTGGATTCAGTTCTTTTTTTTATAAGTTTCCTATTCCTAACATTTGAAATAAGTTTTCTATGACAGCTAATGTACATAATGTTACATTTACTCTATTGATTATCCGAAAACCCGTGAGATAATAAGAAAAGTATGACTTAGATACAACAAAGGAAAATTTTGATAATAGCTATTTTGTTTATTTCGGTAGAGAATTTGATTTTTAAATCTCTCTCTCTTTCACAGGCACATACTCACTCACTCACAGTTGTAAAGATGACTAAAAAATTTTTGGCAGTTCTTATAAAATAGTGTTAAAAAATGTTTAAAAATTTTCATGCTTAAATTCTGTAAAAACTCTCAACATGGGGTGAGATCCATTAAAAATTTACTTTGTGCTGGTGAGAGATGAGATTTTTTTTTCATAGGATAGATGAACTGATTTGTCTCCTATGTATATTAAGTTTTTAAGATGTTGAATTTAACTATGGCCTATAGCTGTAATTGATTTTGCTCATTTCTCTCTACAGTCTATGTTGATTACAGTTAGTTCACTTTGAAGTACCAAATAGAAATCTGGGTTACATTGTTTTATAAAGTGTTTTCTAAATTTCATTGCCCATATATTTATTTTGCATAGATAGTATAGATAGTGATTTCACTCAGAACAATTTTATTGACGATTTCAAAGGTCAATTGCTTTAAGTAGGTTCATGAAAATCAGTCATTCTTGCTAAGATCTGTGAAGAGGCTATCAATTAAAAATTGCTTTTTCATTCCCTTTTGATAGTTTCATAAAAGACTAGAAAGTAACTGTGTGGGCTTGGCGTGATTTTCAATTTTCATGCCAAGCTCTACACAGTTTTCTCCCTAACCTCAGTTACATCACTATGCTCAATATTCCGTTAACTAATACTGATTCTGCTCGAACTTCAACTTTGCAATCATGTGCTATTTTAAATTTCAGACATCAAAATGTTAATATTTCATTATTATTATTATTTCTTACCGAAGTACTAAAATGCTAATAACTAGATGCTATTTTAACAAAGATTACATAATGAAAAACAAATATAAACTAAGTGTCATGTAATTTGCAAGAGGTCAATAAAGCTAAATCTATAACATAAATAAAATACAGTTTCATAAAAATTTGAATTTTAATCAATCCGTCAGTATAGCACTCATTTTAAAAAATTTCAGTGTAGTGTAATCTAGAACTGCATTGAACCAGGCAATAAAGCTAAATATATGATGTAAATAAAATGCATTTTTTATGAAAACTTGAATTTTAATTAAATGGGCAATGGTACCCTGTTTTAACTTTTTTATAGTGCAATTTAGCTTTGACTTAAATCAAACAATAAAAATAAATTTATAACATAACCATGTATTCTTATAAAAGCTAGATTTTCTAATTACTCAACATTACCATTTTGAATAAATCTAAATATTTCTAAAAAATTTCAAAGGTTATTATTAATATGTAAAATATTTCTAAAAATATATAACATAAGACAATAATATTAATTAAAAATATAAAATAATTCATAATCATTTCTTGTAGAATAGTAACACCTGTTGGACAATAGAGTTTATAGCTCAGAAAAATTTATCCTCAGTATTCCCTGAATGATTATGTGGCCATGTATACACCACAAGGAATAAAAGAATTTGAAATAATGAAAATTAATTTATTTTTTACACTTTTTGCTTAAGAATCTTAAAATAAAAAAATTATGAGCAAACTAATCTTTGAAAACTTCCAAAAAAATTTCAAAACATAAACATTGATTCATCCACTTCAAAAGCTCAGGCTGTAATCAAATAAAAACAAACTACTAATCATATGCTTCAAGGGCTACTAGCACACAAATCAAATTTCATTTATGTGCACAATCATGTTATGTCATAAAACAAGGTACAAATGCATTCCAATGTGGTATGCCAATTTGGCACATTTTATTTCCTGCACTGGCACTTAGTCTTTAGCCTTTATTTTTAATATAGGAATTTATATTTTTACAAAAATTTGAAATCATTTGCATTTCTTCACACAAACTTAAGATGTGCATTCTGCTCTTGATATTATAGTGAAAATATTCATTTTAATTTAAAATTTGAAAAAGGTTCTTAATTTTAATGAAAAACTTTTTAATAAATTTAATTTATATATGGAAAAAAAATCTAAAGATTACAAGATTGCAAATGCTCGTAAATTCCTACATAAAGTGATCTTTTCATTCTGATTAAAAAATTTTAAACTTTGTCTCATGAAACTCTTGTATAATCACTTTAAATTTGTTGAAAAATAACTATTTTAATTAATGGATTGTTAAGAATTACATGTTAAGTACTTTTTATGTAGCTGTTCCACATACAAAATATTTAAATTTGATTACTTTATTTTTTTGTTTTTAATATTTGATTTTTTACCAAATTTAAAGTTTATTTTTGTTGGGATATATTTATGTAAACATAATATGTTGCAAATTTGTGATGCATTTGTTACTATTTATTTTATAAAATTGAATGAATTTTATCTAGTTGCTGATATCCTTTATACTGATGAAGCATTATGGTATGAAAAAGATCTAGAAGAATTTGAACTCCTTCAAGTTAGCATCGCAAACCGAAGTATGTCATTTAAATATACATATTATCATATTTACTTTGATATTCACTGTTCAATATCACCGGAAAGCTTTCATTTTTACCAAATTTAAATTGCAAAAAAAAGTCTTACTCAAATAATTTTATTCACAAGCTATTCTATTATGAATATGTTTCTGTAGGAAATAGCTATTTTGTCATTTTCAAAGTTTTAAATAACTTTTTAGGTAAGTGCTTCACTTATCTAAGTAAATATTTAAAAATAACAATGAATCATAAGTGCTAATGAAAATGAACTTTTCTTGAATTGAAAAATAAATTAATAATTTACTTATTAAAGTTAATTGATAAATAAGTAGAGAAAATTATTAAATTGAAGAATTTTTCTTGAAGAAAATTCTATATGTTTTTATTTATTAAAATTTTAACTATATTGGCATACATTTCCAATTTTCTTTAAATATAATAAAAAAAAACTTCAAACTATATTTTTAACAATTTGAAAAAAAATTATTCTATTTGGATTATAGACAACATCCATGAAAACAATTTTCGCTGAAAAATTTTGAAAGAACCTAAACTAGAAGAAATTATATCGTAGTATCTAATGACTAATGGATATGTGATTAATTTTATTCAAAAGTTTGTGAGTTCTATTCTTTGAACTATGATTCATTTGTTTGTAGTGTTTTGAAATCCACTTCAAACTAAGTTTTTTTTTTAATTCACTTTTATGCAAAAAGTGACCATTAAGGAATAAGAAAACTAAATACAGCCAGGTGGATATGAATTTATTTTATAAAAATCTCAATCTATCTTTTTTATAAATATTTTGTCAACTTTTCATTAATTTATCAGACAAATGTGGTATTCTTAGATCATGATGAAATTAGATTGTATTCTTGATTATAATTTCTGATTGTATTTGTTATATATTTGATTTAATTCCTATGGCAACAGACTGTAGACTCTTTAATTTACTTTGAATAAAGACTTAAATAGGTGCATTTGGATCAAGAACACTAAAATACTTTTCACAGCACATCCTTGTATCTAACCTCTTTTCCATTTATAGTGATTTTTATACTTTTAAATACATTTGTCATTTTTAATATCTGATTGTAAAAAAAACTTTTTGGCACCACTAATATCTGTGTTCACAATTTACATTGGCTTGTTTATTTGTCAGACAATTTTTGGTATTTGTTAGAAGGAGACTTGCATTAGAACACTGTTGTCAGATCTGTAGATCTGTACTATAATCATTAAGTACAAGGTGTCTAAAATGGAATTATCACACTATTAATAGTAATTATGACACGTTGAATATTTTGAGGTCACTAAGTCCTCTAAGTTCCTTATCCAAATCAGTGCCTGAGGAGAGGCCACACCAAGGTCTAAAGATTTCTACTTGGTCTCTGCTTTGAAAAATAGAAGATCCACCACTAGCTTGTTGTGCTGCCATCTAGTGTCCTCTGAACAAGAAGAAATGAACTCTTCAGACTGAACAATAAGCTAATACTCTCTGTCAAGTGCAGCAAATGTCAAGGTTGAACTTCACTGGATTTGGGCTTTGTACAAAATGTTAAATAAATACTAGCAGAGGTGCATTAGTCCCCAAATCCCAAATACCTGTGTACTAAAATAAGACAAAAAACATTTATGTGAAATATTTTCCAAGTGTTGCACGCAGAGAGTGTAACACTTAAGTGTTTAAGAAGAAACCAACATCAAGCTACTAGTTTTCTAATTCAAGATTTGGTAAAATAGTTCATAAAATGGGAAACTTATAAAATAGAAAAATAACTTAAAGTCACATAACAGTTTTTTGCCAACTATATATTTTCTATTTTACAAGTAAAGTATTAAAAAAAAATTTTATTTTATAAAAAACATGCAAAATAAAATTTACTCTTAAAATCAATTTTTACTTTCAATTTATTGGTGCAAAATCAGAAAAAGTAATTTTTTTGTTTCTAAATTACATTTTTAAAACACATTTTCATTCTTTTGATGTAGCAAAGAATTTTACTGGTGTTTTGTTCAAAACAGTACCTTAGGTATTCTTCTGCTTGCTTTGCTAATTGTTGCAACTATACTTGTTTTCTTGTTAAATATCTCAATATTCTTTTTCATTTTCCTTCATTATGTTCTTATTTATTTAATCATCCAATAGTTTTTACGTATAAATTACAACTAAGTCTACACTAAAAAAGCTCAGAAATGAAATTTTCTGCAGTAGTTTAAGTTTATAAATACACAACAACTTTTTCATTGAAGTCATCAAATTTATTTTCTTGATTTTTTTTACTTTTCTTGGCTTGATGGTAATAAAGCATGTGCTTCAAAATGTTGTAAATGTCTTTCCCCCCCCCCCCAACATTACCATATTTCCACAACAAGCTTAAATTGACTGTGTGCCTGAAATGTCGATTGTAATAGGTGATTCCAAGCCATAATCACTCTTTGCAAGACTACAATATTTGCATTTAAAGGTATTGATTATACTTTAATGCAAGGGCTATAAAACAGCATTTTAAGGGTAAAATCCCCCGCGAATCCCATTATTATAAATTTTGTGGAAAAAATTTGTGTTGCATGGTACAAAATTTAAAAATGTTTAAAAGATTTGATAATTAATGGTTTTCCATTAAAAAGCAGAATAAATAACTTGTTGACAAAAATTGTTAATATCACTTTTAAATTTTATAATTCAATTTTTAAATATAAAATTCCAGATATTTACCCACAATGCTATCAATATATCAAGACTAAGAAAGCAGCCATGCATCACAATCCACCATTGTTTCTCTAGAAAAAATAAACTAGAAATGAAAATTAAAATCATTACCTTCATTGACAATCCTTGCTGATTCTATGTAATATCGCGAGATTTTTGTACTCTTAAAATCTGCATTATCCAAATGCCTTTGTGGGCTATGGAAAACTTCAAATGGAATGGAACAAAATACCTCATTTGATATTACAAAAAGTGCAAACTAATAGTTAAGATCCAGAGCTATTAAACTGAACATTTATAACTCAAAATAGGAATGCAATTCTTTCTGTATACTCTGTCAAAATGAGCAAAATGCCTTTGCATATCAATAGTTTACAAAACATTTATTTGAAATCTGCTCTATGTGATTTAAATATTAAATTCTTGTGCAGTATTTTTGTAGAATTATATTTTTTATGTAATAAAAAATTGTAAAATAAATTAGCGAAAAGACTCACTTTCAAAATTGCATTTCTTTTAATATATTTGTGCAATTAACATCTAATTTTCTTTTTTCCCCTATTCATAGAGAAACAACTACGATCAAAAGCTAGTTTAGAAGAAGAATCTCGGAATGTACCCGGTGTGCGTTATCCAATAGATGTCTGGTTCCTGATTGGTCAGTTCATCAAACCTGAAGATGTCAAAAAATTTGCTACAATATGTAAAGATTCATATTTTGTTAGCAGGTCATATTCGTTTTGGCTAAAAATGTATAAAAGGTAAATAATAGTGATTCAGAATACTTTGTTAAAAAAAATTTTAGTATTATACTTTAATTTACTTAGCAAAGAAAATAGAAGAATATAAAAGTTTTTTAGTAACTTGTCTTAGTAGTTGAATTAGTAACGATATTTTTTTTTCTTACACTAATTATATTTGACTGTTAGGTACAAAAAAGTTCTATTTAACTAGTTTTCACTTTATTCATTAAATGTAAATTATATAATAAAATAATTGAGAGAAGTGTCTTTCAATTTATTTTATTTTATTGTTGAGGCTTAAAAAATTATTTAATTAAATTTAAAGTATGTTTATGATAGTTTTGTATTCTACTCATTAAATGTATATGGTTAATTTGTGAAAATAAACTTCAGTTTACAAATTCTACTAAAGAAAAAAAATTTTTTTTTCTTTATTTTATCTGTAAACTTCTTTTCAGCCATGTTTTGCTTATATTAAAAGATAAAGTTTATTAATATTAGAAAAACATAAATATATATGGATATTCTTTCTATACATATATTTTTGTTTAAGGTAGTATAATAAATAGGTATACTTTCTGTAAAATTGTGTTTCTTAAAGTTTCTTTTGGTATTATATTTTAAAATTCATAAGTAATTTTCAGTATTTAGTCATAAGAAATGTTATATTAAATATTAAACTAATATATAATTATATTTTTGTTTCCATGACCAATGACCATGACATTTTTTTATTTAAATATATATTTGTATAATATATTTATTTTTGTAATGTGTATTTATTTTACTTTAAAACTGTTTCCATTTTAAAGTATTAGCATTTTAATTTTTAAACAAAATTTTAAGAAGTACTTTGATAAATAATTAAATTTATTTATATTTTCAGATATTATACATCTGGAGCTGCACTTCCTACAAGACTTCAACCTGAGTGCATCGAACAGTCTTTCTGCTTAAAAACCTCAGTTATTCGGGCTCTGTATCACATGTACCCTCATTTCAACAACCGAATCTCCACTCGCATGTCCAATAGTGATATATACTGCTTGTCAAATCTTTGCTGTACTCTGATGTGGCGGGTTCAGGAAAATGGTAAATGGCTATTTCACTTCAAATTCGAGACTAATGGTTCACGCTCTGATAATCCCTTAACTTATGGGGTTGCCATAAAAGATTTGTGGAGGAGCAAAGATGCTGAACAAGGGCAGAAGCAAGAAACATATGTCAACCACAACCCTGATGAAGGATGCAAAATTTTAAGATTTTCTTGTTCACATTTTGTAGTTGTTCCCCAGCTGGTTATTGGAAGCCGCCTGTCAGATGTACGCATTAATTTGGCCCATGATATGCGTCGCCAGAAACTGCAGCTTACTTTCTCTTATGCAAATTACAGACAGTCCAACCAGACTCCAAACAGATCTAAAGAAAATGGATATGGTGACGTGGTAGAATTTGATGCAGTTGAAAATTTAATGGTTTTGAATTGGTGGCATCCACAGTATCCCTCTGATTATAAAATTTAATAAATGTTGAGATTGTTTTTACATTTTATGTACAAAATTTATTTCTGTTTATACATTTTGTTGCCAGACTGCCAACATGATTTTAAATACCTTATTTAAATATCTCAATTGTTGTAGCACCCACTAAGGCCAGTTTTGAAAACATCAATCATCAATATGTGTAAATATAAGTTATTGCAATAAAAGAAATGCAAGCCATGTCTTTTTTTAATAATGGTATTTATCATTTCACATGCCTTGGTGAAATTTTTGTTTAAATTTCTACATAAAAACATTTAGTTCTTTATGTCATATTATAGTCATTAACAAAAACAATTTTAAAGATTAGAAAAATCATTAATAGTAAATTTGAGCTCTATCTGCATACAAAAATTACAGTTTGGTCATAGTTTTTATGAAATGATCAACCACCAAGTCAATTTAGAAAAGTTTTTGGTAGGCTACTATTAAAAAGTGTTTTCTTATGCAGTATAGCTGAAGTCAGTCCAAAGATTCTTAGTAGTATTTAAGTTGGGTGGTTATACTTCTAGTTGCTTCCTCACAATATTTACTCTCCAACAGTCGATGACATCTCTATGTTGACGCACAGTATTCAGTTAAATGAGGACAGCATATAATCTGAGAAAGGAGTCTAGGATTTCATGCCGATATCGTATAACCGTTATAAAACCTTTCGAAAAATCTGCAAGTCAGTGCAAAATCCTTGCTCATCACCCAAACATAATTAACTCAAAAAGCATGGTCTGGAACAGGCTGCCTATACTTTGTTCTTCAGGCTCCAACACGATTGTAATCTGCTTGCGGTGCAAATTTTGTTTCGTTCGTAATCATAACTGCTTCAGTTAAATGCAATTGACATGTTTGCAATATCACTTGAATCATGCCTCTCGAAATTGGAAGGATTTAACACAAACTCGTCTGTTCTGCAGGTGTTTAATTCTTTTTTGCCTTTTGTGCATAATACGAGCAGGTGCTCTTATATATGCTGCAACTTTAAATGTCACACTTGTAGAGATCACTTTTAATTTCCGCTTGAACACTGCATGAATATATCATTTTTAAGAGATCTTAACCATTTGGCGATTGGACTCTGGTTCTTAGAAATTGTTTGAAATTTTCTGTAATGGTGGAATGATGACCGTCATTGAAAAACATTTTTGGAGATGCATTTGCAACTTCCGTTTACTATTGATTTTTCTGTGACTACAGGCGCCGTTTGAAGTATTGATTTAAGATTTTTCGTAATGAAATGCATGGGATGAGTTGCCTTTCGTGCATTAAGGTTAGACCTATTGGAACCTACAATTTTAATCATATTTCGATTTTTTTTGACTTGAAGGCCAGAGCACTAATGTTTGAGATGTCAACACTTAACGAATTATCATAAACGAAATTTAAGGAATTGTACTCTGCAGATGAAGTGAAAAAGTTAAAACTTTTCAGCATGGGCAAACTTTCACGCACTCTGTGTTGAATTTTCATTTGAGTCCTAAAGGTTCATTTGTCAACAGGTAATTGACAAACAGCTGTGTTCATTTAACACCCATTCTTAAAGGAATACATCTTTCCTCTATCATTGATCGATATTCGTAAAAGTGTGAAGACAACGCTAGTTGGAATATTGTTGTTGGTTATTTCAGCTGTCCAGAGGTCCATTAGTACCTGATCATCCGAAATCAAGTTTATAAGCCACATTTCTTGTAATTCTTTATGCTAATATGTTATTCAGAAATGTTCACTAACCAACATTTATTGTCTGCTTTTAGCTTTACATAAGTCAATGACGTAGTCTGCACAGGTGAAGTTTCTTATTTTCAATCTCTGATTTCTTTTCATCTTTCTAATCTAGGCCAGTATTCTCTAAATTAGAAAAAAGATGTAAAGCTGCACAGGGAAAATGTTCTCGTGTTCGTGGCTTGATATATATAAAATAAGAAACGTGAAAGATATATTGATAGTAGTTGTTTTCTTTGACGAAAATACCCCCAAGTGATGAATATTCGTTCCATTTATCTGATCTATACAGGGGTTGTCTAAAATAAGAAAAATTAAGTAAATTAAATACGTAACTACACCAGTTTTCTTTTGTATTAAATTGTTAGTTATAGTCTCAAGAGTTATGCGCTATCGCTTGCTTCATTTCGTTTTCGCGTGACTCTAAAATAAAAGACCTGTCAGAATTACAGCAAAGGGAGAAAGCGGAACCCGTTTGGATTAGTAAATCAATGATAATCGCAGTGGAACACTTGTTGAGGCATCAATTATGCCCTTTGTCGAATGTCATGGTGGATACATGATCATTGCAAAGTAACATCAATGGGAAAAGAATCAAATTTGCTGAGAGAAACAGACTTACATTATGGAAGATTATGACTAATAGAAGGAAGGCCATGATGGCAAAAGTGACTTCTTACCTGCAGAACTCAATATAGACTTACACATTTCAAAGAGAAATACATAAGCAAAATATCTAGAGCAGAGGTGCGATTTCTAAATATGACAGATGGAAATCTGAAACGGCAAATAAAAGAGGTGCCGGAACCATAAAACATGGAATGCGGATCAATGAAAACGTCTTATTTTCCGATAAATCTAATTTTTTCCTTATTCTCACCACTGGGTGGGTTACGTGAGTCAAATTCCTGCAGAAGTCTACAATATGAACGATCTCTTTCTTTGAGTGGTTAGAGGCTATTTCGTGATTTTGAGTCCCTTGGTAGGACATGAACTAATTTGCATTCTACGAGACACACATTGTTTCCGATCTGAGATTGGACTTATCAAGGTAAATCTTAGATTCATCATAGTGGAACTGTTCAATCATGGGGACTCAGTTGCATACCTAATGACTGCCTGCTCAATCACTGGATTTAACCTTGTTGTTAGAAGAAAGTGTGGTCCTGTTATCCTTCTCCAACGTCTCTCCTGAAGTAAGAGCAGTTTCTGCATAAAGAATTAAATAATTATCTCCTTACAGAACTTGTTCTTGTCCACTTCAAGAAGGACTTAAGTATCTTTAAGGGACAAAACTTCCTCTATCCTATTAGGAGCAAAATATTTCTTTTTGTAAAGAGTTTTCCCTTATTTTGGACAACCACTGTATGAGGCTTTTGATGACTTTTTAATCAAAAAATAAACTTACACAGTCATTGTTTTCATTCCAAATAGGAGATTGATCGGGCTATGCACTTTTTGTATCTATTCCAAGAAAGACGGCTTAAGATATTAAATATTTGTAATATTCACTAAAACAAACTTTGAAACTGGTGAAGATTACTTGAAATTTCGTAAATAACTGTATTTCAAAAGTTTCAGAGTGACCCTCCTATTGGTGATAATTTCAAATCTGTTTCCTCAGAACTACATGCATAACGATCTTTTTTTTGTAATTAATTGAGCATTTAAATCATTATGTTGACCCTCTTGTTAACAAATTTTCTTCGCAATTTTCAGAATAATATTGATTGAATTAAGTATCTTGCATATGAAATGTAGCAAAATTTCAAAGAATAGAATCATTCAAATACAGAGCGCTAAAGATGTAAAAACAAATAGTGTCTACCTGTCTTAAGTAGCATGCTATATCATGGGCGTGACACTTGAGTACGATATAAATGGTTTTAGAGATATTGTACAATTTATGGTATCTACTGCATTCGTGCCAGATTTGGCTGCCACAAGTGGCACAATTTCATCAATGGCACTCTACATCATTCTACTTATTATTGTAGCATGAAGTTAAACAGTTGAAATACAAAGCTCATATTAAAATTTGTACTCATCTTTGTTGAATGAATGCTTTGTTTCTTATTTTTGTTTTAATATACACATGTACCTAAATAAAGAATAATGCCGGAAAAGACAGCTAAAGGTGCAGAAACAAAACAAGCGGGTTTCATCAAGACCACCTAGATAACACCACCTAGATTTCTAGAAAGCCTTGGTTTCATTCATAAGGATTAAGTATTAAACAAATGAAAAGGAACAAAATAGAGGGTATACGTATAACATCAAACATACAAACCATAATTATAGCTCTCTTGAGCACTTACATCACATACCGATACAATAATTGAATAGAATACTCTTGGTATGATTGTTAATACATCACATATGTCTCCCATACAAAGAAATACGGTTGCCGAAATACGGTTGCATACAAAGAAATACGGTTGCCATACAAAGAAATACGGTTGACATTATCGAGTTCTACTCGTGGCAGAGAACTCTACTTAGAAAACAATGACCTCCGAAGATCCGATACAGATGTAAGAGATGGCTGATCAGCTGCAATTCTACGGCCAAGCATGTCCCACGCATGCTCTATCAGATTCAAGTCCGGTGCGAATGCTGGTCATTCTATATGGGTGATATCCTCAGATTAAAAGCAGTCGTTGATGATATTTGAATGGTTATAGAGTGAAACTCGTAAGGATTTATTTATTTAGGTTTTGAAATTAATACACTAAATAATATAAAAAAAATCCATATAAGAATTGCTACTGTACATCGATGTTCTTTAATTTAAAGAAATACTTGAAATCTTATTTCATTAAAAAAAACACAACTAAACCAACAATTTATAAATGTTTATCAGCGCATGTTTTAATTTATTCAGCTGAAACATGGACATTAACAGAAGAAGAAGTAAAACCTACCTATCAGTTTTTGAGAGCATTTTGGGGGATGTCCAGGTAAATGGTGTATGGAGAGAACTAATATTAAATTATACCGAATATACAAAAATCTGTATATAATCAATTTTTATGAGTATACAAAGATTAAGATCAGCCTGACACCTTATCTGACTATAGAGCCACAAAAAGTTTTCAATGACCAAATCAACTACTATTCGAAACAAGAAGATAGCAGGGCCGGCGCTAGGGGTGGGCAAGCCGGGCTCTTGCCCGGGGCGGCAATCTTAGGGGGCGGCAAATTGGCCCTAAAATTAAATTTCTCAAACTTTTAAGCATTTTTTCTTTCTAAAATAATTGAGTTTTGACCCATGATATACTAAACTTTTTTGTTTAAAATGAATCATATTTTTATGCATTAAGATATTTGGAATCAAACCCCTAACGACCTTTATATATACAGGGTGTTTTTTAAACATACAGCAAAAATTTGTTTCGAAGATGCAGGGCGAACAAAATTTTTGACATTATAACAACATTTTATTACCAAAAATTACAGGTAAAATTTTTTAATCTACAAGAACTGTTGAAAATAATGACCTCCAGCTAGAATAAGAATGCAAGAAATTTAATGATTTTAAAAATTATAAAAATGGATTTGACGAAAACTATGTTCGCCCTGTATCTTCGAAACATAGAGAGTTCACAAAAATTATCAAAGGACAAAATATTCTTAGAATAGTCGAGGGAACAAACCCTTGAATTTTTGGCGTAAGTTTAATAAACACCCTATATATACTAATAATGTATGAACTATTAAGTATTTGATGTGTCAAAATATTTGAAATGCAAGAAAACTCACAAGCATAAGAAATTCCCACTTAAAAATAGCTTAAAACTTAAAGAAATAATTTTTTTATAATTTAATCAAAGGGACACAATAATAGAATTTTTAACCGTGTGTCTTAATTTGTCGAAACATGTATCAAAACTTCAACATTGCTGATGATTGCAATTTTTTTACTCGTTTTATTTTACAATTACTCGTGGAAAGGGTTTAGGTTATCTCTTTTAATTTTTGTTATAAAGGGGCGGCATTTTACCTCTTTGCCCGGGGCGGCGAAGCTGCTAGCGCCGGCTCTGAAGATAGCAAAACTTAGATGACTAAATTGCATTAAAAAATAGCTTAAAATCATTAAAAATTAACGATTGGAAGTCTGAGGCTAAAGATAGAGCTGTCTGGTATCAAATTCTGGAGAAAGGGAGCGGTTATAGTGGGCAATGACGCCATTCATGATTATGAATTCCTTATGACACGATTTGTTCTATTTTGGACTTTGCGTGACAAAAACCAAACCAACCAGTCCCTAAGCTAGAAACCTATATTGTAACAATATCCAAGTTAAATCTATTTAAAGTTTAGAAATATAATTACTATATAAAATGTTTACCTGCAATTAACATAAGCTGAATGAGTTCTGCTTCCATTCTATAAATCTCTTTTCTTTATCTTGTGAAAATTAAAGATTCGTTTGGTATTTTAATATTTTATTACACTTAATATTACCATGATGTACATATAGTGCAAAAACTGTTCTTCAAAGAAGCCTTGTCTTTACATAGAAAAAATCCAAAAGGAAAGCATTTTTTTTTTAAAAAAAACTTCCCATTCATAGTAATTAGAACCTTTAGCTCAATAAGAGGGAAGAACTGATATCCCAGAAGTTGCCTCAAAAATGTCCTTCCCAATAATTGTTGCCCCGAATGTCTGTAAGTCTTTTACTTCAGATGACAGAAACTTTTAGAAGCAAGTATCTTCAGGCTTTGGTGGCCACTCCCAAAGATATGATTTCTTTTGGATTATGACCTATTTTACGTGTACCTCCCCCTATTAGGGAATAAGACGGATTTTCAGAATGGTTGGGTATAGAAACCAATATCTTACAATAATGAAGAATAAAACCAGGCGGCAACTAGCGAAAACTTGGAAAATAAACAAGAAAAATAAGGACAACATTCAGAGGTAAGGCCGCCCAACCTTTCTAGTGGTTAGGGTAACTGACTATAGTTGGGGAGGACCTGGGTTTGAATCCCGGCTCGGGCATGGATGCACTTTCTCTTTCTCTGTGTTTCTTGTCCTTTCCTCAGGTGATGGATGAATGTGGCCCGCCCTATAAACGGGTTTGTGATGGTGTGCCGTGGGCGATGCTACTCGTACTTCCGTGACTTGGTTCACAGGTGCCCACCGGGTAAAGATAAAATGAATAGCAGTTTCCGGCCTTGTTGCGGCAAATGGGCTAATGTTACTACTTGCTCAAGGGTGCCCGCCATTAGAAATATAAAAAAAGCATTCAGTGATAAGAAATATTTATTTTCAACAACACCAAGTACGTTAATTTCCTTCTTCCTTTTAGTTTATTTAATTATTTAAAATACTTACTTTTTATTTATACGTGAATTATCACAGTTATTTCTAGGTAATAAATACTATCGATTCTGTATATTTTTTTTTATCAGAATTTTCTTATCTCTTAAGTTTTTGTTGCTAAAGCTCCTAACTAAAAGTTTTAAAATTATTGTGATTCAAATAAATTTTAACTTTATAAACTAAAGAAAACAACCTCGAATTTTTTTGGAAAATTTTATAATTTAAGATTGAAAGTGACCTATATATAGCTCAATGCATGACAAATTTAAAGGTTATATTTCAAATTAAAGTGACCATTAATTAAAAAAAAATTTGCGGTCTATTGTCTTTCTGAGACACTGCAAATTCATATATGTGCCTGCTGACTTATTGGCGATCTGTGGACATTTGTAAAGGAATTTTATTAGAATGATGGGGTCAAAATACACAATTTGCTTTAATAGATACAGTTACAAAATTTTTAATATTGTTTATTTAAACGTATATAGCGATTTTTTTATAATATATTTATATTATCTTCATCACAAAACAGATTATTGTAACTATTAGGAAATAAAAATACAAAATTTTCATAGTAACTTGAGGCTCTCATCCTTTTCCAACTATCACTGCATCCTATTTTATTAAGATATTAATGTACAAAGAGCAATTACTAAGTACAGGGTTATTGGGTTGAAAATATTTGTCTTTTACCCCAATTTATTATAGAAATGTAAAGTGTATTACAAACAGATTTTAATAATCTGAGAACAAAATAGATCAGGAACAATGAAGTAATAATGGATCGGCAAGAAAGTAATTTCAGGTTTTTAGTGTGAAATAAATTTCAATTTTTTTATACAAAAGACGAACTGTAATCAGTTAAAAATCTTCCATCTGTTCGATGACCTTTTTCTATGTTTAATAACTTCATGATCCCGGGCTTATATAAGTTTTGGTCCTTAGCAAAAAGCTCACCCAAGTGCGAATTGAAGTCGTTATTACTGAAATTTTTACCACATAAGATTTGTAAACTTTGAAATAAATGATAATCTTATGGTGCAAGATCGAAACTGTATGGATGATGCAACATCACTTCTCAACCAACCACTAATGGTTTCGTACGTGTTAAGATGTGTGAAGCCTCGTATTGTCATGGTGAAGCAATATTCCTTTGTGATTAGCCAATTCTGGGCTTTTCTCTTTGATGGCTTCCTCCAATTTCACAAGTTGTTGGCAAGTAAACATCTGAATTGATCGTTAATTCGTTTGGAAGCAACTCGAAAAACCCATCTTTGTAATACCTTATTAACAGCATGATCATTTTTGATGCAACTCAACTTTTGACATGGTTTGTGCTGGTTCATCTTGCTAGGACCATGATATTATGCATTTAACGTTATTGTGGACGATCCATTTTTCATCGCAAGTGATAATTCGTACGAAAAAATAGTCAATAGCATTACAAAAATTGATTCGTTGAAGGTGAATTGCTTTCAATTCGTGTGAAATCCAAATATCGAGCTGCTTAACAATCGAAGACATCTTGCATGATTCTCAATTGCTGTGATACATTTATCTATTAAGCAATTTCTCGCACTGTTACATGACGATTCGATTTAATCATGGCTTTCATTTTGTAATCAACTTTAGGAAGTCGACCAGAACATTGGTCATCTTTCAGTGAGAAATCTCCATAACGAATTTTTTAAACCAATTCTGACACGTGGGCTCTGTTAAACAATCAACACCATAAACTTCATCTATCTTTGTGAGCCCAGTTGCTTCCTTGCCTTTATGAAAATAAAATGTGACGAAAATGTTATTTTCCCATTCCGTATTAAAAATGAGTTGTAAACAAAAATACAAGACATTTGTTTCTATAACAATATAAGGGTATCGACTACCAAATCTCAAAAGAAAAAAATTCTAACATTGACAAAAGAATAACGAAACTAACATAATGCCACCTATCGGTACAAATTGAAATCACTTTCTTGCCAACCCAATACTTTAATTTTGGATGGATGCATATTATCTTTTAGTAAATACTCGTTTTATAATGCAACATTTCTGTCATACTAATTCATCTGTAAGATTAGATTCACTTGTTTGAGTTTCTACATTTTCGGACATGAACGATATTACATACTAAACTAAGAATGTTCCTTCTAATTTTATAGTCACTTTTTTCTATTCATACATAAATAACTTATGAATTTTGTCAAAAAGAATAATATAATATCTTTAATAAAAGAATAATATATTTTATAAGCTGCTTATTAGACTTTTTAACTCAAAATATTCAATAACAAAAATTCCATAAATAATACCTAGATTTTACAATGTACTTTTGGTAAAGAATAAACATCCAGAAAAAACATAGCAATACAGTCAATATCAGCTCAAAAACGGATAAAGAAACAAACCAAACAAAATTTAGCACACAACACGCATAATAGATTTATTTTTTTATTCCTTTTTCAATTCAAAACATTTTAATATGCATAAAATTTCAAGTCTGTGCTTCTTGTCACAGTGTATTACAATTATCAAACATAACAAGAATTTAGAGTGATGTAAAAAGCAATTAATAGTCAAACGAGACATAGCACAATTACCAATAAGAAATGGACTTCTCGGAAGGAAAAAAAAAAGAAGTATCATGCTTATAAAAACTATTTCAGAGTAGTACCAAAGTTCTGATTCAAATGCATAACTTCATCTAATATAGAACAACATGTATCAAAAAACATTTGTACAGTTGTATTTACATAAGTAGTTAGATGAGAGGAAATGTAGATTTTTTTTAAAAAAAATTATTTCAAAGAATGTTTCACTTAAAAACACTAACACTAATCATGCTGCAAAATGCAACACTACAATTTATTTCATTAAGGATAAATTATCACTTTCCAGCAATATGTTGGAGATAATGAACAAGTTACTAAATCACTTAAAATACAACAATTACAAGGACACAAGGAAAAAAACCATTAAATTATAATTATCTTCCTGTTTTTAAAACACTGATTATCATATCAGGGATTTTTTTTCCTCAAATATTTTTTGAAGAATTACTGTTGTAACAAAATGTAAATATTAAAAATACTGTTGAATAAATGCTACACTGTTGATTTTAAAGAAAATTTGTCAAACTTTATGTATACAAAAAACATGCCTATTGCCATATGGAATTAGTTCACTATTTTTTTTAGTAATGAATACAAACATTATAAAAAGTTAATGTTATACCTTAAAACCTTTTGTTCTATTAAATTTTAATTAATTTTAACAAAATAAATTTAGGAAAAATATGCATGACCTTAAAATGTATGTCTTATTTTGAAAATTTAACACTTATTTGAACTATATATTTACTGTAAGAAAATTTAAATTTTTTACTAAAATAAATAAATAAATAAATAAATATAT
>JAPDSC010051427.1:22539-39666 GCA_026290005.1 Latrodectus geometricus | reverse complement strand
ATATATATATATATATATATATATATATATATATATTTGGGCATATGATGCTAATAATTATTTTACCATAGATGAATATTACAGTATTTTTGTGGTAATTCTTTCCTTACTGCAATTAAAAAAATATATATCTTTAAATTTCACAAAATTAAAGACATCTTAAGAAACAATGCAATCTGAAACAAATTACAAGTTACAAATATTATGCTAAATAAACACTTTTTAATCTAAGAGAAATATTATAACTTGACTCTTATAAAACAAATTAATAAGTGTTACAATTTTCATAAGATAATAAGTATTATTTTGATGCATAAACAATTGGAGGAAAATAAGGAAAGATATTTTTTGCCATCTATATAACCTTAAAATAAGTAATTCAACAAATACAAATTGTTTTAAAATAAAAAATGAAATTTGTCACACTTCGAATTTTTATTTGTTATTTTAAATACTCGATTTTTCGATTATATAGTTAAATATATAAACGTGTTAAAAAAATGTCATACATTAAATGATATGTTGAGGATATTCCTAATGCAATCATATAAAAAGATTTCATAATACTGCAATGTGTGATAGCAAATGTTTAAAAAGAAAAGGAAAGATATAACCCTATTTGTATAAACTTAGCTAACGTTTATTATCTCCAAATAAAGCAGGATTTGATAAAATATTAAAGAAGCATGCAAAAGGTCCAAAATATTATATATTCTATAGTACACAGTTCAGTATATATAACAATTGGCTTTATACAAACATGCAACCATAGGCACAACACATAGTTTAATCTCCTTAGAGTAACAACGGTCATATCTAAACTATTTTTTGAAAATATGTTTTTCATCAGTAACATATTGAGACAAAAATGAAAATATTTTATCATTGAATGTTGACAATTCTTAAAAGAGAATGTTCAGTTTTCATTTTTAACATTAAAATCAAAATTTTACAGATGTCAACAATAATTAAACAAATAACTTGCATGTAATGTCAAACATATCAACAAATTTTAATATAACAAGAATCATGCTGCTAATTGTTACAAATTAGGAAAACAATATTGAAATAATTGTGAATTATTTTAATATAAGTAAAACAACCAAAAAAATTATTAAAGTATGGCAAAAAAAAAATTCAAGATTCATAATTATATAGATATATTTGTAAAGAAAAATTTTTTGTAGTTGTTATTGATGACTTAACCTAAATTTATTTATTTATTTTTATATATATAGTTATGACTATGATAAAGTAAAATTATAAATATGTAATTGAATTATTAAAATTAAATTATAAAATTGTGGTTACATACTTGCCAATCTTCCTTTGAAAAAGAGAAAAAAAAATTTCTTTCTAAAATAATGCTTAAATTAAATTATTGCATTGATAAAGAAACTACAACATGAAGGCAGCTGGGTGATTGCAAAATAATAATAAAACTTGTTTTTTACATATTTTAATTTAAATACTTTTTCAGATTTTATAAAATTCTGCTTCTTGCTACAATAACCAAACTTTCTAAGGCTAAGAATAATTTGTTAGTTTTTGAAAATCAACACAATTTTCTTTGATACTTATAAAGAATATATTTTAATAATAATAACAATAAAATTGATATCTTTTAAAAAATGTTTTATTAGGTTCAAAGTATTTTCTTCATAAAACAAAACGAGTTGGAAAAAGAAATTACCAACTGATTACTATTTCATTTTATTATTCCAAAAGCAGAAATAATTTAAGAACTTTGTCAAATATTAGAAATATGGAATCTATATGTTCACTTTTTATTTTGCACAAAGTAAATTTTAGTTAAAGAAATCAAAAATTGTAGATAACTTACATTTAAAAAGACATATATTGATTCTTCCAATAAAAATAATTTGAAGTATTTTAGTATCTTAATATGATTTCTTTCAATCCGGCAGCAAAATGTAGTAATTTATAAAATTATTTTTTATTTTCTAAATTCAAAATAATAATTTCATTTATATTGACTTTCTTATAGAAATAATATAGAAAACATTTCTTTAACTTATTGTTATTGATTCAGAAAAAATCTTCTAGAAAAATAGAAAAGCTGGCATGTATGTTTTCCAAAAACAAATTTGAATTCACAAGGAAAGTTACACAACTGAAAATATAATTACTTCCATTAATATAAAAATAAATAATTTGAATTTTGAAAAATAATTGATTTTCTCTATTATTTTAGAATTTACTAATTAACAAACATACATAATCTTTTTTAACAAATAAATTTTTTTGATTAAATTGAAAATACATAATTTAATAGTAAATAGTGTATAAATGTTTATTTTTAATACTTATTTATAATCTACAAATTAGAATAAAAGCAAACACTTTTTTTGTAAGAGCTACCTAAGTCAAATTTTTTGCAGCTTTATAAGATAGCTTGAAATAATACAAATATACACACCAAAATGTTATACAATAAATATATATATTTTTTAACAATACATACATGAAATTAAAGTAATATGCCAAGAAACTATTTGGAAACAAATAATAGGTATTTTATTTAAACAAATCACATAAATTAGCATTATCAAAAGTAAACAATTGAAGTTAGTTATCACACATGTTTATATATATATATATAAGTATTGAAATGCAATAAAATCATAATATATATGTACATTCTAATTCAAATAAACATATTGATTACTTAAAATGGAATGTTAAGAAAAATATAATACATAATAAGAAAAATATGAAGATAAAATATATTATTTGGTTAAAAAATGAGTGTGATGTTACAAAATATAATGAAACTAACCCAATTATATTTAAAATAAAATTTTTACATGAAAAATAAGTAGTTAATAATTAATCAATTCCTAAAAATTACTATATACTGAAAATGTTTCCAATGCCCACATGTAAACTAGGCACCTACGGAAATAATATTTCATTGTTAGAAACTTACTAAAACTATAAAAAGCCATTTTTCAATACACATATTAATCGGAATAAACATGAGATCATTACATCAGAGCAAAACATGATTTAAGTTTGTGAACATTTAACAATATTTCCACAAATGCAGGAAAGCTTCATAAATTCTTAATATTGCAAATTCACACTATTAAGATAAAATTACTAGTTAAAGTTAGCAAAATATTCACAATTTGAGTTATAAAATTGATTAACATTAATTCGATCTTAAAGTTGAATACACGAAACAATTTAGAGTAAAAAAAATAGACACAAATACACTTACACATACATGAATATATTAAAATACACACAATTTGCAATGGCAGTGTTTCATCAAAATATTGTTAAATCATAAAAATATATATTTAAATACTATGTACAACTGTTGATTATTTTAGGTTAAAAATATCAACACAAAAATATTTCAGCAGAATCACAAATAAACAGTGTAAATCCTTCACATTATCTAATACTTTAATTTGTTTTGAAAAAACTATACACTTTCAAACATTCAAATTGTATAAAATTTGAAAAAATAGATACAGAAAAAAAACTTTTACTACAAGGAAATTAATTCAATGATTATTTTGAAACTTTATTTAACTTTGAAAATAAATATAGCACATTTAAAGCAGAATTATTGAGTTACAATTAAAAAGTGTCTGCAAATTTAATTTTCTTTTGAAGAATATGTTTTAAATTACTATATTGTTTGTATATTTCATTTATAGAAATATATTTTCTATAATAAAATTTAAAATTGAGTTACAGCAAACACTATGATTTTAAACTAATAGTACAATTTGCCTCTAATTAATCAAAGAATATTGGTTAATCAGAGGTTTCATTTATCAAAAAGTGCAAAATAAATAATATAAATAATTAAGAAGTGAAATGAATCATTAGAAATTAAAGAGCATTTTTATTACAAATGAATAAAAATAAAGCATTAGCCATTTTAATGGAAAATAAAAAATCTCAGTTTGAAATTCAAACAATCAAATATTTGAAATGCTTATAATTTAACAGTAAATCAGGAGAAAAATAAATTAAACATGAGCTATTCAAAAATATAAATTTTAATAATTAACTAATTAAAAATGTTTTAAATTATTATTAATACAAGAGAGTATAAAAGCTTGTTATATTTTCTCACATAAGTTAAGAAAAAATTATCAAATTAAAATTAATTTTTAAACTTATAACTCAAAATTTTTGCCTTCAAGATTTATTTACATATAATTATTATTTAAAAAATAATATTGATCAAATACATTTTAAATGAATAACAAATTTTTGCAAATATAAGGAGCTTACATTAAGAGTAACTAACCTAATAATTCTGAAAGAACCAATAATTTGCAAAGAAAATTAAATTTATAAAATATTGATCATAGCAGACTACATAGTGTTTTAAGCATTTAGTTTGTTATAATAGTTAATTTTGCAGGCATTTATGAATAGTTAAATTGCAAACATTTGTATAATGCAAAGAAAATTTGAAACAGTCAAATTAGAATAGCGTTTAAAGTATGAAGCATAAAAAATTTATCTTTTTACTGAAACAAAATTAGAGAATTACATAGTTTAATATGTAAACATCTTGCATAATTTCCACAAGCAATTTTTTGAAGTACTATATGACATTTAGATATATTCCCATCATTATCTTGAAATGTATAAAATTTTCCTTTACTTAAAAAATAAAAAAATTAAAACACACACAGTTAGACTACTTTATATCCATGTTTTTATACTGCAATCAAATCTATCTTTATAAAAACTAGATAAAACTATAAAAATCTTAAATATAAAATTTTAAGTAATTGTATAACTTAATTTTATTTATACAACAAAAATTAACTTAAAATCTTTGAATAAATTAGTTTGACACCTTTTTGAAAAATAGTAAAATTATCAATACATATGTACATTTAAAAAGCAGCTTTTGTATCATGCTGAAATTTCAATTCAAATAGCTGCACTTTTTTAATACTTAAATTTTTTATAATAAACAAAAATTATAGAAATTTTAACTGATAAAAAATAACAACAAACTACACCATTGCACTTTTTTGAACTCTATTCACGACTAGAAAAACATCACAGCTTTTGCACTTTCATGCCCAAATACTAAAAAGCATAATTAAATATTAAATTAAATTTCAAATAGCATTAAACATAATGAAGACAATATTTCATTGATATAAAACTGTCCATGCGTGATTTTAATATTGGGAAAATAAAAGTATGGCACAAGCTTTGTAAAATATATTTCATATTTTGCCTGGTAATAACAAGTGCAAAATATAAATAGTCAAGAATAAAATCTAAATTAATTACAAATAAGTGTACTGTCAATTGCTAACTTGAAAGACTTCAGTACATCAAACATTCAATCATAAATTCTTTTTCAAATCTATATATAATACTGGCATATTTTTTAATTGTCATTATTCAGCACCAAAAGTTTTAATGAAAATATAAGATAACTTTACATGCATATAATATTACATGTCCAAATTTTTATACATATTTTTCAGAAAGAAAAAAAAAAACACAATCCACCATAAACATTCACATGTTTCAACTAAGAAATACATTTTAAAGAAGCTACACAACTTTAAACATTATGCTTATATAAAGTATTTAAAAATCTCAAATTTATACAAGTTAAAATATTTTTAATTTGTGTTTCTAACTTCATTCAAAAGTTTATAAATTTGGCATTTATCAAGATATTGACAAATATTTCCAACTGTTTGAATTCCAATTTTAACTTTTGTACCGGAATATTAGTGATTCTTTTATTATAATTATAAATAATTATAAGCATTAAAGCAAATTTAATAAATTCTTGTTTATCCAAAATAACTGGGATCTGAGACAATATCTAATTTTAATTAACTTGCATGACCTTTAATTCATATGCAATGAATGAACTGTAAAAAAAATAAATTAAAAAATTTTTAATAGAATATATATTATTATTAAAATCTTCTTTAATGAAAAAATTGGATTAAAGAAATACTAAATTTATTTCAAATCCTCTATAATTTATGAGCCCCTTTGTTCAATTTTTCATACAATAATATTCAATTAAATTTAAGGTTTAAGAAAATATAAAAGTCAAATTTAAAAGCTAATCTGCCATTTCACTTTGATGATAAGCCAAAATATAAGCATTCACATTCTCCATTTCTTTTAAGAATTTAAAAACGAATTAAAAATTACTAAATTACACAACGATTTACAAGTAACAATTTGGTTATATAATACAGATTTAATAATAAATCTGCAGCTTAAAAACAAAACTGAATTCTAATCAACAAGCCAATATGCAAGATTTAAAATTTGTCACTGAAAATCATTTCCATACAGATAACTCACTTGAAATCCCATTATTTGCAATATAAACATTATCTGAATGGGTCAATATTTCGAAGATGTATTAAGTTAACAATTCGCAAAATGCCTTTAAGCACATAGGTGCATAACAAATATTAACAATTAAAGTTAGAAAACCTTCCAATATTTCAAATATTGGAATGGCAAATCAGGTACACAATATGTTAAGCATGTGCTAAAACTATAACATGGGGAAATTGAAATTAAGTCCCTATTTATATCTTCAAAATAATTTTATAATATGCCTCAATGAAATATTTTATTTGAATAAATTTTAGTGTGAACTGTTATATTTTTTACTTTTAAATGTGTAAATGGAACAATAACAGAAATAATCTTCAACAAATCTAAATGTTAACAACAAATCCTTTTGTACACAAGGATCATTAGGATTTGATGGTTATTAAATTCATTATTTTCATTTCAGGCTTCCATGTCTCTCTAGATCTTAAGAATTAATATAATCTATCTCCTAATAGGAGACACCTGATATATGCAGCAGAAGTTAATATAAACTATATATTATAGAAGAACATAATTTTTCTCAATGAATACTAAACATTATTTTAAATGAAACTAATATTTTGAAAATTCAGTTAATTTGATAATTTTTATAAGATTTAAGAGTATCACAGTTAATTAGATATATTATTTTTTCAAAATGCTCAATACACATTTGCTCTTGGAAATTCATAACTCCATCTTTCTCTAGTTTAATATTAGTAATATAATAAACTTTTAAAAAATTTATTACATTTTAAATTAAGCATTAACAAATGAAAAATTTTATATTTTTAATAACTTATTTTAAATTTTGATCAAATTATATTATTCAATAAAGTAAACATAAAAGCAACATTTTTCCTGAAAAAGCTTAATAATTCTTAAATCTATCTTTTACTTTCTTAATTTCTTTTTTAAGTAAACTGCAAAACACAAATTAAAAATATATATTTGAAACAAAGTAAACAAAAGATCATATTAAAAAATAACACTCATTATAATTTTCTTAGTCTTGATTTGTTTAACACAATAATGTTATTACACAAATCAAGTTTTTCTATGACATGAAAATAATCAGTCAATGAAATAGTAAAATAAGTCTATGCAACAATAACATAAAAAATTCTAAATATAAGGAATAATAACACAAAAAAGTTGGTTTGTTATAAGTAACATAAATATAAACTGTTTTTATCAAAACTTATTAGCAGTATAATAAAATTATTTATACATACCACCACAAACATACTGCATACATGAATAAACACACACAGATAGCTTTACAAGTTATCTTTTAAATACTTTAGTAGAAAGGTCAACAATTATAAAAACAATGAATGCAAATTTCATATTTTAAATAATAACATATATATTTCTCTCACTGTCATAATTAATTTACATAGTTGTCATAATTGATTACATTTTTGACAAACAATTCCTAGTATTAATCCAGATGACGAATCCCAAAATTTAGTAAATATATTAGTAATAACACAAACATAAAAAAAACCTAAAGTGATAACTTTTGATTAAATAATTTTGATAAATGATCATATATATCAATAACAGCATAAAAAAGGATACAAATTGCATGCTTTTTCATTTTAACAATGAATATTATAAAATATTTAAAATTTAACATTCATAACTTTTCAAGGTTTAATGCAAAAAGCACAAATGTGACAAGTTTAGATTGAATAATTTACAGAAGTTTGTCCCAATTGAATTCATCCTCAATTTCATCATTATCATCACCTGTACAAGATCCAGGAGTATGAACAGAAGAGGAGTTAAGAGAAACATGAGAAGGCAATGTTATTGGACTTGTCTGCAAAATAAATAAATAAGTGTTATGTGATAAAATTATTATGATATATTGGTCAGTCTTTTAGAAAATTTTTTTAACCACCATCAGAAACAGTTATTTGTGTTCATATAACAATCTAAGAGATTTACAACCAAATTCACAATGTCAATATAAGTTTTTATATAAGATATAATTGAAAATAAATATACATTTCCCAAAGTTACTTTAAAACTCTATTTTCAAATAAATTCTTGGAAATAATAAAAAAAAATTAAGGATATAAAATCATACTATATCCTTTAACTTGCAGAAAAATCATTAAAAGTTTAAAAAAATTTTTTGTTTATTCATCACTTGAAAATTGTAATACACGTTTTCCAATATATATTACCGTTTCCTTTTAAAATTTTTTGAGACTTTTAAATAAAACTTATTAGCTTCTCTTAATACACAGAAACCTGATATGCACATTTTTTTACATTCAAATTACTATTTAATATTAATTTCTGGGAGTCTGTTAAATAAATATTGTATGAGTATTATACTAATATCAATAAGTCAAAATAATAAAAAAATTACAATAAAATATTAATAAATCACAAATTTAATTTTAAAGCAAAATTTATTAACTTTTTGTGATTCTCGATAAACTCTGAGCTTGATTTGAAATGCTAGAAGATGTGGTGGATTTAATTTATATAAAATAAATATAAATGTTATATAATGTAATTGTTATTGTACACTTACCAATTTTCCAGGAAAAAAATTAACTCATTTAAAAACATATATTATTGTTCATAAGACAATCTTGAGATTAAGATAAAAATTGTAAATTTAGTAATAAATCTTCAAACAATATCCTTGCACGATATATTTAAATTAGATATTATTAAAAATACTAATTAAGTATATTTCCCAAAATTCCTAAAAACTGTTTCACTTAATGAAAATTTTTGGAAATTTAAAACATTACTTAGCAATATATTTGAAAAGATAAAATCATACTATGCTCTTCAGTTTGCATAAAAATAACTAAGGTTTAACTATTATTGTATTGAATAAAATAATTCCAGTTATAATAACTTAGCTGTAATTGGTAATTTCTTTTGATATAAGAAAAATTAATAATCTAGAACCATCATTAATTTAATAATGAAAAAAATATCTCTATTTTTTAAATTAAAAAAAATTGAGAAATAAAAAGAAAATATAGATAATGTGGGGAAAAAAACTAAAAACTTAAGGAATTAGCAGTATATTATAATTATACATCATAAATTAAACTTGCAGCTATATATATTGTACATTTTAATAATTGAATACAGAACAATCAGTAACAAACCTCAGCTTGTGATTGATAAGATAAATTACTACTTTCAGCAGAAAATGCATGTGGTGAGTTGTTAGTAACTGGCACTGTTGAAAGCATACATGATTCTAAATAAAAAAGTTGAAACTCATAAGTATTTATAAATAAAATTGTAGAAGTTCATAACTTTATCAGTTTAAAAATAAAATTATCTAATAATAATGAACACACATGATATATATTGATTAATGGTTTTACCAAATAAAAATAACAAATGAAGCCTATAGCACAATCTTAAGATTGAAATTAAGAGTTTTTCTTAAAATTTATTATTAGTCTTCTTTACATAATTTCAGTCAGATTTATGCAGAAAAATATCACGCTTTTTATAATTTAAATATGAAATTATAAAACAAAAGTAGAAATATATAGGTATAAAATTCTATAATGTCAATATTTAAAATTTTTTAATTATATAGAAATAAGATGAAATTATTTGCAAAGCTTGCTGAAGATGCAGCAGTTTAAATATAATACATTGTTAAATATTATTTACTCTACGATATCATCCAAATACACAGTTTATTATTTACCTTATCTTACATTTGGTGTAATAATTCTTCAGCAAACCAACACCAGAGAAAGCAATATGCTGACTGATGGAGATATAAAGTGATAGCAAATCTACCTCACAGTAGTTAATAAACTGCTCTTGTGATAAATGTATTACAATTGAGTACATAAATTTCCTTTAAAAAACACAGCATCCCAATATTGTAAAATAGGTACACATCAAAATAATAAAATAAAATAAAGTTTGTTAGTAACTGGCACTGTTCTGGAAAACCTTTTGCTTTTTCCAGATCAGACAGTTGTCCAGTAACAGATTAATATCTACAAGGGACATTTAGAGATTTAAGCAGACAAGAGACCACCAAGACTATGGATTTAACAATAATTTCAATCACTTTATTTACATTTTTCTCCTTCACATGCCAATGTGTTTAACAAAATAACACAGGAAATCGCTACTTAACATAGAAAACGTAAAAACTAAGTTTTTCACTTTAAAATTGATTTGCTTCAATTATTTTTTAATATAACATCATTCAAGAAAACTTATTGGGGATCGTATTTTCCCAAATGATAAAGAATATGCAAACAAAAACTTGTTGAGAATTATTTTAAGTACTCCCAAGTCAAACTAAAACACCACTTTAACATAACAGTTTTCATTACAAATGACAATCCTTTGTACTATATTACAAAAACTGATAAATAAATAAAAGATTAATATTTGTAAAGGGAAGCAACACCATATGTTGATGAAAAATTTACTGACATTTATTGGATGACATCAGATTATCATGATCGCAGAAAGAATCCCACAATTCTATTTTCCCAATGCACAGTGAATGAATATTTCCTAATTTCCCTAAATTATGGAACAATGTGTGCAATAAATCTGTGGACAAGAACAAATTTGAGATGTATTTAGAATAGAGTTCGATTTCCATTGTCTTGTATGCTTTTTTTTATTTGTATATATTTTGTAATCTTTTCAACCAATATGCATTCAAGTTACACTTTAAAAGCAATATCATTATTTAAATGTATCTAGAAAACCTTATAAACGTTGTTTTGAATATAAAAAGATATCATAAAATCTAAACTGGCGCTAAAAACTCCAATAATAACATAAAATAAAAAACTAGAACTAAAAATTCTTGCTATTTTATGTTAATCTTTGTCATTTTTATAACTGTTTATTGTTTTTAATTTTTCATAACAATTTAAAGCTTTCGTCATTTTCAGTATTTAAAATAATATACACTTTCTTATAAAACTTCACCATATGAATATTCTAAATTTTGTGGTGTATAACACTGACAAAATTAACATTTGATACAGTGTCAATTTATCAAATTCAGATGTAAAAGGTAACTTTGAAAGAGTCAAATTCAGAATTTACCTCTTGAATAATTAGTATCTTGGCAAGAGTTTCTGTAACATTGTTGCATTGATGTAGTTGTAGTAGGTACAGAAGAGGACTGCATAACATTCGACTGTGAGAAAATAGCATTTAGAGAAGAATTTAGGTCAGCTAATTGATCTGGTGATAGGAGAGACACAGCTGGATCTCTAGATTTTAAATTCTCCATCATTTCTAATAATAAAATGAAGTATTTCATTTAGTTAAACAGAAAACTTGACAAATAGCAACCTTAAATAACAAGTCTTATAAATAAGTTAAATTTCAAGATTGATCTAAATTTGCAGGTTATATTTTCTTTACAAATCATACATTAAATTACAATAAGGGAAAGTAAAATTGCAAATTTTATGCAGCATTTGAAAATATTTAAATCGATTTTTAAATCTAAAATGTATTTATATATAAATGTATAGCATATCATTTTGTTAAAAAAATATAGATTAACTCAATTGAATTAACAATTTTAAATTCTTACAACTTTGAGAAATTAACTTATAATTGAATAAAATATTATTTCATGAAAGATATACAAAAATTAAAAAAAAAAAAAAATACATAAAATTATTTTTTAAATGTAAAATTGTAAGTACCTCCACAGCAATAACAAATAGTTATTATAACTTACAAAACAGTTTTATGTCAAATATCTAAATCTGTGAATTTGTACATATGCATGTGTGTATATATTATTTTGCATATGGTAACATTTTTTAAAATAAATTTTATTTACATTATTAATAAGATTATTTACTTAATCTTTACTACACTTAAAATTAAGGTTAATATATCATCTCAATTTTTAAAAATGAATATTTCTACAAATTTAGCAGTTAATGATTTCAAATAATAATAGAATATTAAAATAATTAGTAATAATTATTATAACATCTTAAAGAAGAAGA
Source organism: Latrodectus geometricus (assembly GCA_026290005.1). Classification (NCBI taxonomy): domain Eukaryota; kingdom Metazoa; phylum Arthropoda; class Arachnida; order Araneae; family Theridiidae; genus Latrodectus; species Latrodectus geometricus. The sequence goes on along the minus strand of JAPDSC010051427.1, from coordinate 27,280 downwards.
ATGTTGATTAACAAAACTATTTGGAAATAAATGCAATTTATTTAATTAAAAGTTTAGATAATTGAACCACAATTTTACATAGGATAATAATTTTGAAAAGGGTAGAAATAATTCGTTTCAATACAAGTAAATTGCTTTATTTTAAATAAAAATCCAATATACACAACACACATATATATATATAATCTATTTCTATACATATTATATATCTTCTATTTATAGAATTAATAAAAACTATTAAATATTTGTATTTTAAGTTTCAGCATTTTTTTCTTTGATCATTAAATTTTCTTAACTCAATGGAAATAAATTTTTTAACATTTATTGCAGTATTACAAAATATGTGGTCATTCAATGTGTATCAGTTAATCACTCTTCAATGTAATTTTATATTTTATGCTTTCACTTTTAAGGTTGTACATTTTGAAATAATGTGGTACACCATACTAATCAAAATATATGCATTGAAATATTATTTTTCAATAATTTGTTGCAAATTTAATTTGATTTTTGAGGGGTTATTGGTGCAAAGTCTGATATCAGACAAATCTGTTTCATATGTTTAAAATTAGAAATTGGAAACTCTATAGCAAATTATCCGATAAATATATAAAAGAGAGAATATATTTAAATAAAAGTTAATGTAAAAGATTAAAATGGGTAAAGCATTTAAAATAGAATTCCTAAAAACGAATTGCATGTAAAAATGCAAACAAGTTTCTGTATGGCTTTAAACCCAATTACATCTGGTAAGCTTAAATTGTGCTGTTAAAAAACACCAAGCACAAATCATTGAAATTAGGACAGACTATTAAAACACAATGTACTGTATATGATACATTATATATATCGTAAATTGGAGCACTCATCACAGAGCTTTACAAGAAAATGCAGGATAACTGCATCAGTGCTGACCAGAACCTATTTACTTTAGACACATCCCTAAAGTAGGCTCCACTTGATCCATGAAAGCTGATTGATGCGCTGAGGACCACAACACACATCTTGTTTGCCTGAAGCACAAAACCTAATAATGTGTTGCTTTCTGGGGTCTTCAATTACCAGGATCCTCCTTTCCAAAAACATGAGTCTTAAGGCACATTAGGCATGTGGATGATCCAGTCCATAGAAGAAGGTAAATGCAACAGAGTGGAGATAGCATGTCGAGGTGAATCTTTAATTTTTTACAAGGCAACCACAATGAGGGTGAAAAGGAAAATGAAATATGAGAGACCACTGGGGTACCTTAGGATTGTGTACTGTGTTTACTTAAAGAAAGTGAACCGTTTGAAGAGGTTACAACTGAGAGAATTATAATTTCAAATATTTTTATAGGTAAATATATTTAGGTACTATCCAAAAAATATATCCTATAAAAAAAAATGCATGCAAAAATTGATGTGCCAATATACATATGCAGGATTAACTAATTAATATTATAAGTAATAGCTAAATATTTAATCATATTTTCAAACTAATTTAAAAATTTTGAAACACCAAAGAAAATCATTACATTTAAACAAAATACTACAAATTATTAAAATGATAGTCCAACATTTAACAAAATCAGAAAATTTCTTATTTATAAATATTTCTCGCTCTTGCAAATATAATAAAAATTTACTACTTTATTAACTAATTTTTAATTAAGGATTAGAATTAATTAATACAGTATCCATAACTCATTCTTAATTAAGGATTAGTTAAAGGAATTTTTTAAAAAAATTCAGTTATACATATCTAATATACTATCATATTTTGAAAATCATTAATATTATAAAATAAACTGAAAAGAAGAAAAGAAAAAAAACATTTTTTTCATTCAAAGATATTATGGATGTAAATAAGTAAATCAGATAAACAATATATTCAAAAAAGAATCAAAATCATATAATTTAATAAATTTATAATCACCTTGAAACTGAGACATATCAATATCTTGTAAACAGCCATTCCCAGACATTTTTGCACTTTCTCTCAACCAATCTAAGCTTTGCATGAAGTCCATTGTTGTCATTTTTTCTGAGTCTAAATGGAAGAATCATTAAGATAAAATGTAATAAATAAATTCGAAAAGAAAGAGCAATGTATTTTCAATGGATATTTTAAACTTTAATTAACAGAACAATGATGTAAAGCAATTAAAAAAAGTCCTTAATATTTTCTTCACTCTCTATATCATATAGCTAAAATTATTTTATACACCAGTAAACTAAAGTTTGTTAGTTTTCTTGATCAAATATTTATAAGGTATTAATTTAAGAAAAATATTTTAATCCTATTTTTTTCAAATATTATTTTTTTTTTATTAAATATGAATTCAAATATAATACAAAACATGCTCCAAGCAATTTCTATAATGCTAAAAAATACTACTTTTAACAAACATTAAAAACTGAAGAAAATCATACCTTGATACTGAGATACATTATTCAAAGAACCATTCACAGCCATTTTAGCATTTTCTCTCAGCCAATCTAAATTTTGAGCGAAATCTGAAGAAGACACTCTCTCTGTAAGAACAAATACGCAATTAAGTTAGCAAGAATTGTTAGCAAATAAAACTTTATTATTATAAAAACTACTTTGAATTATTGATTTTAGAGAAAAAATCATTAGTTGTTAAATGGCTTATCAAATTAATTAAAAAGATGCTCTTTTATCATAGATTTGCTTTTGAAATAATAAGGGTTCTGCATTATACTAAAAGCCTCAAATTAAACAAAACCCCAAAACTTCTTCAGCAAAGCAAAAAATATATTTAGTAATTTTACGTAACATGAATAGAATATTAAAAAAGTTAATGTTAAAGATATAAATATAAGGTAAAAACATTTTTTATTTTTAAAAATTGATATTGAATAAAGTAAAACCAGAAACATAATCAAACATAAAAGAATGTGTGGAAGAAATAGACACAGTAAATACATTTTTAAAAGCCAAAATGATGCTATATAAAATAATTAACATTTTTAACTCCAGCTAAAATATCACAGAATAAGGTTTCTCTTTGTTTAATTAAATTCTCTAAACATAAAAAAGTAATATTTTAACATGGATTCTAAAAATAAGCATACTTCAAACTTGATGGATAAATTAGTGACAATATGGATATATTCTTGTAAAACAGTTAAAATCATAAATAATCAACTGCTTGTTTCAATTAGAAGATTCAAAACAAAATATTCAGTGGAATACAAGAACAAGGACAGTAGACCCAGAATGGCCCCTATCTTTCTCCAGAATTTAACACTAGGTAGCTCGATCTTTGGCCTTGAACTTCCAATCTATAGTTTTCAAAGATTTAAAGTAATTTTTCAAAGCAGTTCAACCATTTAGATTCACAAAGATTTTATGCTTTGACTGGCCTTTTCTTCAAATGCATGTTGGTTTGGCCATGAAGATTTTCTCGGGGGATTTATAGTCTTTAAATCTACTAAAGTATCCAGCCCACACACATATCTTAATGTATGTATACAAATAAAATTAAATATATATAGATTTATACAAATATATTCTATATAATTCAATAGTTTTTCATTTCCATAAATGTTTCACAAGATTTTTCTCTCAAGAACAGATAGGAATGTCTTGTCATTTTTTTTTATTTTAGTTGAATAAATTAAAAGGGGTCTTGTTAATCATTTATATATTGTTAGTTTGGTTGTTCGTTTAATGAAATTAGACTTCAAATATTTCTTTTAACAAAAAAAAAAAAAAAAAAAAAAAAAAACATTGTCTAATTTAAAATAGCCACCAATATACAGAAATATTGTCTGTATGACAGAAAATGGCAACTTGTCAGAGGTTAATATCAAGCCCTAAAACTCAAACTTCAATCCTTTCAATGTTGTGCATTTTAATCAAATATTAATTATTGTCTTGTATTACTCACAAAAATAAGATTTGCATTTTTTGATTAAAAGAGAAATCTTCCCTTTTATTTGAAAAATACTCGAGAAAAACAAATAATTACACTCATTAAATATAGACGCTAATAAAAAATGGTAATTGCTGTACTAAGGATTATTAATATTTAAAAGCAATGACCATATAATGTGTTGAAATTATAAAGATATCAATCTGGATTTGTAGCTTATAATATAACATTCCAAAACACATTGGTCTTCAGATAAAATAAAGAAAATTGAAGAAAATTTATTAAATCAAATCTTTTTATGCAACAAATTAAAAAAAAAATTTAAATTATTTAATTTTTTAACTTTTTGTCAAATATTAGAAAATATTCCAACATATCATTTATGATACAATAAACAGACCTATTTTAGACAGCAATAATTAAATTTATAATAATCACAGTGACCAACATCAATATTGAATAAAATATAATCATCGAAAGCATGATTATATTTTAATAGTACAATAGATTTCCTAGCTTTATTCATGTAAAAGGCAATTTTCCATGAAAGTAAGAATTGAACATATTGTGCCACAAGAAAGTATTTGAGTTACAGGAACTTATAAGAGTCACAAAAGTTAATACTTTTTTTTGGTTTATAAGATCAGATTATTTGTGATGAATTAAAAAACTTATAAACTTAAGTTAATTAATGTGTCAGCAAAACAACTTGACATTTATCGTTTTTAAATAAACAATTTAAATTTTAATAAGGTATTAAAAGAAAAAGTAAATACATCCGTATTTATCACATAAGAGAAGAAATTCAAATTCATATAATGAATAAAAACATTTTGAAACTTACAAAAGTAAGAATTGATA
>JAPDSC010051427.1:0-12515 GCA_026290005.1 Latrodectus geometricus | reverse complement strand
ACATTCTTGCCACTCAAATTTCAGGGCATAAGGTCTTGGGATTAATTGCAATCACAGTGAAATAATGAGAAATGGATGTTGCATTTCTGCCTTCTGTGTGCATGTTAACATGGCCCATTATCCATAAAAAAGTTTTCCAGGAAGGTAACTTATGCAATTAATAAATATCTTATTAAAGTCTTCAGCCGTTACAGTATCCAAATTGGCCCATTATCCATAAAAAAGTTTTCCAGGAAGGTAACTTATGCAATTAATATTTAAATATCTTATTAAAGTCTTCAGTCGTTACAGTATCCATCCAGGTCGTAGTGGCCTAGTTAGTAATTGCCTCACTCTCGTTTATCAGAAAATAATGAGTTTGAATCCCGTTTTAATTGTAGATCTGTCATGTTCACTAAAGGCGGCTGGGGCACCTTAAATATATTTTGGTTACAATGTCCTCCAAGTGAAATTATACCTCTGGGGGTAACAAGTCTAGTATTTAAGTGTCTTCTGCTTGGTCCTGCTTCTAAATTACAAAGACTAACACCTGGCTGCTTCCATCTACTAACTGGTAAAGCCCAATTCAGGACTAGGTACAGGGAAACATGCTGGTGTAATAACACTATCCACCAGGTGTGGTATCAAAGTATTAGAAATAAAATAATAAGTAAAAATAAGCAAATAATAAGTATAAAATAAAAATAAAAAAATCTTCAAAACCTTTATTAAAAAAGAATATATAAGTTGAGTTGTAAGAAACTTTACATCAATTAATAAGGATATGTAGAATTTCTTTTTTTTTTCTTTCTCTTTTTTTTTTTTTTTTTTTTACTTAAATGTTCTTAAAAATATTTTGTTGGTTTTCCAAAATATTTAAAACACTTTAAAAATGACTACATTTTTATGCATAAGAAAATAAAATAATGAAGTTAATAAAGCAAACTCACTTTTCCAGGATCATCTTTAGGGCGAGGAACTTTCCTAAAATACTTATTTAAAGATAGATTGTGCCTTATAGAATTCTGAAAATGAAAATATAATTGACAAAAACTGAAAGAAATTTATAAATATAATTATACATGAAATTTAAAGTAGCTGAATTAAAAATTTTGTTTGGAACAAATACACTTATTTTACTGTTTACAAAATCTAATTTTTATACTTTTAATCTAAAAATTAATTATTTTTAATGAGAGTAAAATTATTAATATACCTCTTTCAGATTATTTTAAATACATTAATTTATATGCTAAAAATATACTATACGATTACATACTATTGGTACATTATATACCATTTAATTATCTTACATATTCATTTATTTATATAACAAACATAAGATCAAAACTTATGATATAATCAAAATATTTTTGGCTAAATATTTATTAATCATATTGGAATTTATAACCAAATATAACTCTCGAGTTAACTACATGTTACATTATGTGAACAAAAGTTGCTAGACAACTATACTGTTGGTTTGAAAAGCACTACATGCATAACAAACTGGAATCAGATAAAAGGAAAGGATTCTATTTGTTTAATCATAGCATCAAGCCCTTGAAGTCAGAAATTCATAGAGTTCTGATGTCAATGAAATTATACTTCATTCTCCTTATAACACGGTGAACAGTTCACATATGGTCATTGGTTCAATGGCTCAAGCTTGCAACCAATGCTTCAGAGGCAGTTAGGTAAACATCTCCCCCTGATTATCAAATTATGACATTTTATTGAATGCGCAAGAATAGACATACTATTGTGTTGATAAAGAAAAGGAAGAATTCCAGTATTATTCTATTATATCCCTGCAATTGATTATCAAAGCAGTAGTTTTCGTCAAAAATATGTTATATAGTTTGATACTATATAACATATTTATATGTTAAGTGCCGCCCAACCTGTCTAGTGGTTAGCGTAACTGACTACGGATGGGGGGACCTGGGTTTGAATCCCGGCTCGGGCATGGATGTACTTTCTCTTTCTCTCTGTGTTTCTTGTCCTTTCCTTGTATGAATGGTTGCCTACCCTATAAACGGGTTCCTATGGCATGTGTGTACTGAGGATGTCGGACTCCACACCCAATTGCGGTTCAGTTGAAAAAGTGGAGCAGCGCATACATCCTGCCAGTTTGGCTGACATTCGACAAAAAAAAAAAAAAAATTTTAAGTAAATGGCCTAACAACCAAAGGTTGTAATAAATTATATGTGTTTATCAGTTGCATCTTACTCACTAGGTAATCTTTGATAAATTTTGGGTACATTTATCTGTTACAAAGCAGGGTACCTGGAAAAGCCTCAAGCATCCTTAATAAACATTCATGCTGAAAGCAGAATTACAATATTCACCTCCAATTTTTCAGCAAACTGGAATCAAACTTGAAACTTGCATACAGTTTCAAAAGCATAGCCCTTACATTGGACTATAGAATAATTGTTATTATAATTTGATATTGCAAATAAATAGCTGAAAAATATTGTAACCCAAACATTTATCTCAATAGATGTATATAAATAAAAATAACATCCATTTCCTATTGTCCTACTAGAAATTGAATTTAGATCTGCCATTGAGCCACAACAGGTTATAGTTAAAGAAGTTTATCAATGCATGGCAAAAAACCATATAACTCAATTAACCCTTTGGATATATTTGATGAATGTGTGAGACTTGTCATCTGCTTACTTCAATTTGATAGTCTTCAAATAATTCAGTACTAAATGGATTAATGTCATTTTCTGCTGTGATTTCAACATCATGTATATTCATGTTCAAATGTTATAATAATCAATGTACATAGTAATGTATTTAACAACTATTATATATATTGCAACAGAGAAAATCCAGAAAATTCCTAACTACTTTCCCCTTCAAAGTGTAATATTCATATACGTTCATTCAACAGTGTCTTAAAAGAGAAATCTGATATTCTATTCTAAAAGGCTGATTATCTAATAAATACCTTCAAACCATGCCTTATTCATTCTTCTACATATATAATTTTGAAATATAAATGAAGTAAAATCATTTTTAAAATAATTGTATTTATAAAACTAAGATGGACTTATTTCTTTAAAGTATTTTAAGAAAAAAAGTCTTCTTTCTTGGTAATTTAGGAAAAAAAATGCTCTTTTAAAATCCATTGAATTCCTAAACAATACTTTGTGAACAAGGCCACCAATAAATTTTGTGAGAATTGAATTTTTGGGAACACTTAAAATTTTCAGAACACAAGGCTTATTTAATCTGGAATGTGATTATCTCACATTTTTTTGGGGTTGGCATGGCTCTTTTGTATGATCTTTTTTCATATGGGATGTTAAGGTCAGCTAATGTTCCTTGTTATTCTTATTTATTCATAAGAAATTGGATTTTAGTACACCTTCAGACATCTATTTTTGACTCATCCTTCATGAAAAAATATTAATATTTCAAATTAGCAACAAGCAAATGTTTAGGGTGGCCAAAAAGGGTTATACCTATTTTAAAAAAATACTATATTGGTTAATGCAATCATTAATTAATTTAAAATTCTAAAAATTATAATTAGTAAAATTATGTATTTATGCTCATTACATATTTTGTACATTGTGAAAGGGATAAAACCTATTAATTTAAAAATAATTTTACTTTCAAAAGTAATGTTATCATAATATTCAATCATTGTGTTAAATAATTAAATTAAAGTTTATTGTATTTTGCTTTAATACATATTTAAATACAGTATTTTTTCACAGTTTATAATTTGTTTTTAGATTATGTCTGTCATTGAAACAAATAAAGTCAAGGACGAAAAATTGTGTTCTTCATATCTGTCAACTCAATTGCATTTTGTGTAAGTTATCAAGGGAAAAATTTTCATTAATGTCTTTAAAATTTAAACCTAATAAAAAGTATTACAGATATATCTTCAAGAAAATGCTTATGTAGCTCTTACTTTCCATCCGTCTCCTGCATCTCGATAATACGGAAAATTAGAGCATATCCAATTATAAATTTCATTTAATGTCATTTTTTTCGACGGCGAGCTATTTATGGCATATGATATTAAAGTAGCATAACTATACGGAGGTTTCCCATCTTTCTGCCGACAGTTTCTGTTACTGTCACATGTTACAGTACCATCATGTGCATCAGCTCCATTTAGGGAGCCTCGGACATTAAGTCTGGGTAACCAGTCCATGGATGTCAAACTTCGGTCCAAATCACCCATGATATGATGTAATAGTGAAAAAGAAAAACTGCATGTTATATTGGTCGAACATTTGTGAAAATTATTTTACAGTCCTCCTTTGTTTTAGGAAATTTTAAAAGCAGATTTTTGTTTTTATAAACTTTCATTGCGCAACAAAAGACATAACAACTTCACGCCATGATAATTTTTCTTTCAACCAAAATATTATTTTTTGTTTCTTTTAAAAAATGTGAGTTGTACATTACTGCGCTTTTTAAAAAAATAAAATTGAGTGGTGATAATCTAAGAAAGAGAGGGAAACTAAAACAATTGATTAAAAACCTTCTTAAGTAATTTTTATTTATGTCATATTAATTATCTTCTTTTTTATATTTTAAATTAAAGTAGAAAAAAAATTAAAAATATATTATTAACGTAATTTTATGAAAATACTTCTAAAAACCAATAAATTTGATAATAATCAATGGTCAAAAAAAAGGAAATTTTCTTAGAAAAAATCTAAAAACAATATATAATTGTTTTCGAAAAATGAATGCCACCTGAAGGTCAATTTACCGTGTGCTTATTGTTTATGTGTTCTTATTTTATCTAATGAATTCTATTGCGTTAGAAATTGCATATTTGTATTTATCCAAATCTTTCTTGCTGACTTGTAACATCATGAGTTTCAAAAAAAAATTTTTTTAACTTAATAATGAAACCGAAACTTCATTAGCATTCCGCAAGTTCTAGGACTTTTCAGATCGATTCATGCGCAGTTGCTAGTTTTTGGACTCCCTCAGTTATGATGGCAACACTAAAGTGAAAATTTCTGCGAAAACAAGGAGATTTGTATTTATTTTTACATCTCAGATTGACTCTTCTTTCCATATCGCACTGTAAAATGCACTGAAGTAATATATAAATCTGTAAAACTTGTCCACATTATAGGTCACTGGTCTTGCGCCATGGCTCCATGCGTATTGCGTAGCTGCATTAGTATATCCCAGGCCATCAGCTGGTCGAGGGCCCTGTTATTAGTAAAGAGAGGAGTCATGACTGCTTGCCGGTCGCCCGAGAACTATCGAAAATGTCATTCTTACGGAGTTCCTAAGCTTAGCCCACAGGAGGTAGAGATTTAGTTGTTTGCATCAATATTAACAAATCAAAACTTTTATTTCGTATATTTAATTTTATTAAATATGCTTGTAATTTTTATTTGATGCATTGCATTTGTATCAGAAATCGAAGTTTCTTTTTGAAATTGTTAATTAATATTATTTTGAAATCGTGCAGAAAATACAAAATTATTCTATAATTATTATTATTTTCAAAGTAGAATTATTAAAATCCATTATGAAATTGTTTTATAATTTTTGAAACGCTCTTTCTTTATTTAAGAGGAAATTTAATATATAGTATAATATCATTTAATTTTTAAAATGTATTTCTTTTAATAAGAAAAAATTCGCTTATGCTAACATATTTTGCATCATAACTGTTTTGGCTTATTACAATTAAAGCTTTCGAAATTTTAATTAGTGGTTTAGTTTATTTCTCTTGTAATTTATATAAATTTCCTGAATGTTTAAAGAATTTTTGTATCGCTACATAGCCCATAAAAAGTTATTTGGTTATATATGCTAGTAATTTTAATGGATGCTATTAATTTTTAGTTCTTTTATATTGTTTCATGATGTGTTCTACATTAAATGTTCATGATCATTCTTCAATAAAAATAACCATTTTACCATTTGTATTTTAATAATGATTTGAATCAACATTAAAAAAATTCATTTTGCCCTCATGTTCCATTAATAATAGCGATGTAACAAATTTTATGTACATTTATGTGCTATCCTAATATTAAAAATTTCAATTTGGTATATTTATATGCTATACCTAATATTAAAAAAAATGAAATTAAAATTTTTTTTATAATTTATGCATACACATATGTATGTCAACTGTCAAAAAATGATGAATTGTACTAATTGATTAAACTGAACACTACACTTTATTAAACACTTAATTTTTCAAATTGTCAAGTGACAAGGACAATACCTCTACAGCACTCCTCTTCCTTATGTTTCACCATTTTGAATTAAGGAACTTAATCAATAGATATGATCATTGTTTTAATATTTCAATGTGGATCATTTTTTAAGATAGCTCATATGCAAAATGAAAATTTGATTGAAGTAGGTAGAAAGTTTATTCTAAAAAATATAAGAATATCAAAACGTAACATTTTGCATAAAAGAAATACATTATAAAAAATTTTTTATGATGCAAAATTTTATATTCATTTTTATAATCATTTTATCTTTTTGCATAAAAAAATGCAGTATAAAAATTTTTTTATAATGCAAAATTTAAATTATTAAAATAAAAAAAATTGTTTCTTTGCCATTTAGAAAAAAAGTATATTCTGGAAGAATACTCTTTGCTTCACATTATGTTACTTGAATTAAAAAGATAATGTAACTTTTTCATTGTATTTACATCTTCTGTTGAGTAATTGGGTATTTTAACAGATGACAATTTATGTGCTTTTCTAATTATTGAAAGCATTGTACAAAAACTTTTTAACAATTATTAAATGTTCATTAGAAATGTTAACTTGTATAATTTTAATTTTCTTTTTTATTTTCAATTTTCTTGTTTGTAAATTAGTCAAAAAAAAATTCTTATATACAAATTAAAGATTAAAATTACTTATTTTACTTGTAAAATTTTAGACAAAAGTAAATGATTCAGCATTTTAATATTATTCATAACACTAAAATGCCAAAAAAATTTACTAATGTTAGGAATTGTTAAATATTTCATTTATATTCAGTGCCATAATATGAAGATATTTTTTTATTTTATTAAATAAAATAATTTTTATTCTTTCTTGCACTGTTAAAATTGAAAACTTTTTCTCATTCAGTTATGCTAATACTTTATTTAGTTATTCATTTAATTACTCATTCAGTTATAATAATACTATTTTAGTCTATAATCTTCTTTTTTAAATAATAAGATGTTCAAATGGCTGAATCATTTTGTATTTTATTTTTATATTTCTATGTTTATCTACTATGTGTAATTTACTGATTGTGCATTAAATTTTGAATTTTGTTGTCCATATTATATACTGCTGCTGAAAGTCTGATAAAAAAAATCTTTATCAGAAGAGCTAACAATAAAGTTTAAAAAGAAATGTCATTTATGTTTTGTAAAATAAAAAACAGATGACACAGAAAGCTTTCATGGCTTGGCTGATGTATTTCAGTTATAAACAGTTTTGTCTAATTATATTCAAGAACAGATCTATTTCCTTGGAAGTGTATTTCCCTTGTCTATCATTATTTTGCATTTCATTTTGATCTGAGCTGTTTCTTACTGAAAATATTCAAGTTTATGTATGTGGAAGTATGATGTGTCTAAGTTACTCAGTATTAACATTTTAACTTCAGTTAGTTAATGCTTAATAACTATGTCATGGTTTAAACATTTTTATCAAAAGTAATTATAATTCTAAAGTAATGTATTTTTATATAAAAGAACTCTCTTTCGGTGAAAATGCGCTTTAGGTCCCCTCCTTGGCGGGTTTTCAAAAACACTGATGCCATGGCGAAAATTCTACTGCTATTTTTTTAAATTTAATTAGCGACCAATGAAAAGGCTAAAACAAACGACTAATTATTGAGCATGCACGAGAAAACGCTTCAAATTTGTGAGTTGGCAAAGTAGGGGACCTAAAGCGCACATTAACCTTTTTCTATTATTGCTTATTGCAGTATTACTTTATGTTATCTTTAAAAAGAATATTGTTTTAAAAAAATAAATGCAAAGTTCTGTTTAAAATGTAACTTTTTAATTTCATATTAATAAATATTACAAAATAAATATAATATACAAACTTTTATCTAAAAATTGCATGCATCTAAATTAAGATATTTCTTTAACTTGTATTGGTTTTAGATGTGCAGAAGTGAAAGGAATAAATGCACTAAATTCACAATCAAAGTGACACTGTTTTATGGTAAAAAAATATCAAAACATTTAGCTGGCTAAATGTTTTGATATTTTTAGAAGATTTGAAAGCATTTAAAAAAATTTGGTTTATTCAAATCAATTTTTGACATTATTTTCTATTTTTTAAAATTCCTTGTGAAAGCAAGTTTATGTATTATATAAATATAATATTAGATTCAAACAAAGAGTATTTGTAAAACTTCCACCATGTTGGTCATGTCTAAAATACCATTGTGTCTTATAAATATTGCTTTTTTATTTTGAATGCTGAGTTAAAAATGCATTTAAAAAATCTTTTATGTTCTAGTAAGTGCATATAAATTGACATTGAAACATGTTTCTATTTTTACATGATGAAATTTTGTGTTTGCATGACTGCATTAGTTTTGTGTTACAAATACACATTCTGATTTTAACAAAATATCCTTATGGTCAGAAATGATGTCTCATAAGGACTGTGAGGGAAGTGAGTGATGGAGCTTGAGTAGGATCCAATCATCCCAAACATCTTTAACTTTTAGAATCCTAATTTATAATTTTTTTCAAGGATTCCTAAATCTCATTGATTTTAAATCTAATTTAAGCAGCTATTCTATCAAATTTTGGAACGTGAAATAATTATATTAAACAAATTGTTAGAAATCTTCTAGTTTAACTAATTATCAGAAAAGAGTTGAAAAAAATAAAGGAAATGAAATTGGATTTACTTTAGTGTGAATTTATCACTTCCAGTTTAGTGTTTCCACAAACCTTTTAAAGAAATATTAAAATAATTTTGACTTTTAAAAAAATCAAAATATTTAAATTTGCCTATTTTTTGTGGATGTGTTATATAACAAAACCTAGTGTAATATTTGTGGAAAATAAACTTGGAAAAGTCAAAGGTTTTAAAGGGCTTACAACATCATAATATGAAATTAGAAATTCTGACATAAGAAAATGCTTAAAACATTTTTTTTAAATAATTTTTAGTCTATCATAAATAATTTTGTAGGAGAAAAATATTTTGAATAAGTTTTATTTTATGCAAAGCTTTGTTATTTTTTGAGTTTATGAACATAACCCACTAAGATTCCTGCACACAGGATTATACTGTTTAATTTGCTATTTTTATTATTTCACATGTAAACAATTTTCTTGATCAATCAATATTTCAAATTTTTCTCATTCTTTAAATAAAAGTCCTTTGTCTTTTACTTAAACGGTTAGTCAATTCAATTACCATCTTGAGTGTGGATATTTCTTATGGTTTAAAATCCATTTTAGACTGTAGCCCACACTGAAAACTTCAATTGCAAAAAAAAAATAAATAATAATAATTATACTTCATTAACGCCAAACTTGCAATCAAATTGTTAGTTCTTTGATTTTTGTTTCAATAGTTTGTGCATTCAATTTTTAAGCTTGAATGTTTGTAGTAGTGATTTGGTGTCCACTTTAAATTGTAATTCCTGTTCTAATTAGCCCTTGTGCATTAATGATGACAATCGAGAAACAATCATATTGTATCTTAGTTCATTAACCTTTAAAAGTAATTTTCTAAGTTAAAGTCAAAATATATCACAGTCCATTGCAGTTAGCCAAGTAAAGGAAAAAATATGCCACTATAAACAATTCATATAGTTACCTTGAAAAATCAAAATTGCCACAAAAATGGAAAGGTTTTCTCCAAGCAAAATGGCCTTTGTTTAAAAAAATAAATAATTGTGTTATAGTAAATATAAAAATACTCACTTAAGTGTCAAAAGTTTTATTCTGCTAAATTTTTTCTGAAGATATGTCAGTGTTTCACTACAGTAGTGTTTATATTTTAACATTCTAGTCAGTTGATGTTAATTTTGTAACTTATGTTCAAAAGAACATGCATTAGCAACATGTTCTTTTGAACATGTTGTTAATGCATGTTCTACAGCTAAAGATTAAAATCAAATCAATTTCAAATATGCATTTCAATTTAATAGTCTTATATCAAATTTGAAACTTAATGCATTTAAGACTTTAAAATTATATATATATATATTAGGTTTGGCACAAAGTAGTCCATAATTTTTTTCAGTAGACGTTTGTAGTAATTGATATCTCGTGAGGTATCTGTCAAACGATTTCAGATTTATGCTCGTTGGAAAGGTGACATTTGACACTAAAATATTCTCTTCCAGTTTTTTGTTTGATTAATTCAGTTATGAGTACAAGGTTTTAAAATTGGAAGACAACAAACAGAAAATTCGATACAGTTTAGTTTTTCTTTTATAATGGCGAAAATGCTAGCCAGGTGGCCAAAATTGTGAAAGGTGTTTATTGTTCTATATAAGACTAGCAACCAGTTACGTACAATTTTGGTTTCGTCAAATCCATACGTGTTTTTTTTTTATGTTAAAGATGCACTGCTCATGGATCGCTGAGAATGTCTATAAAATATCAAAAATCATTTTAGTTGACCGCATGTCAGCTGTCATAGCTTTGTGCAAGACCTAAAAATCTACATGAAAACTGTTTTAAACCTTTTTACAAAGTGAATCCGAAAGAAATTACATGAAGTTGATGTAAAAATAATGGATTTCTTTTCCCTCAACCTAATATATAATCTTCTCAATAATTATTTGTATGTTTAAATAAAAAGAATGCCTTTTTTAAAAATCTCTAAATCTAAGATGTGTTATAAACTAAGGCATCTTTTATATTTTTCATAGTATATATATTAGCCAGAGTTCTTTAAAATAATTTTATTGCAATTTAAAATTTCATGGGAGTTATTAAAATATACAGATATTTTTTTCATTACCATAAGAGTATTTAAATTATTATATGTATGTATTATATATGGATTATATATATAAATATAAGATTTCTGAACACTTATTTTTGGGAATAGGTTGGAGTTATTGAGGGATTTTTTAATAATCTTGTTCTATTCTTTAAAGAATGTGTAAGTCATATAGTGAGTAAAGATATTGTTTTTACTGATCTTAGTCATCTTTTCAGAGTGTCTCTTAAATAGACTATATCAATACCAAATTAAGTACTGATCCTGTTTCAAGTTATGAGCATGGATGTTTTTATGGTTTGTAATTCACTTTAAGCCATTAGTTATGAACAGATATCATCTTTTTTTTTTTTTTTTTTTTTTCAATTTAAAGGATATTGAAGCTTTTTTTCATCATTTATATTGGATGACAAGTCTATGCTAAATTGACCCAGGTTAGGCATACCATAAAAAATGAACTTTAATTTAGTAGGTGTATAGGCTCATATGATAATAAGAAAAAATCAGCAGCCTGATTAAACTGATCAAGTGAATAATTATGATATTTTATAAAAAGTTGTTTTAAATTATTACTCTTAATATTGAAACTCTCTATTTACATTGTATGTCCCTAACTATCTTCTAATTAAAAATAAAGTCCTCCAAGAAAAGTTATTTTGTCTTGAATATGTATTAATGTTTCTAAGTTTACTATAAAACATGGGAATAATGTTAAAAATTTGTTGATTGAGTTTTTTCCTGCTTTAAATTTACATTTGTGTTCAGAAGAAAATAATTATTAAAATAATTTCCATATTGTATCCATAGAATTATTTTCAATTGAAGAAAGATTAATTTTGCATTAATTCAATATGTTTCTATATTTATATATTTTGATAATGTTTCAGATTCTCTTTTTTTCAGTTAATGTCATTTGTATGTGTAAATAGTATAAACATAAAAATATCATTGAAATATAGATTTATTAAAAAAAAATTTTTTTGCATAATTTTTTACTGTATTTTTAAATACTTGATGAAAGGATAGCTGCAAGTGAGTAATCTTAAGAATATCATACCTTGATTTGGTTTGTCAGATGAATCTCAATTTTTTAAACTGTTTTTCTTCATTAAGTTTTTGAAAAACATTTTTAATATATTTTTAAAAAATGAGGAACTGGAATCTTTTGTTGAGTTAATATATTTTTAATTGTATGTAATTTATTATTGAAGTGTTGAGTTTTCTTATGTGTTTTGCTTTCCATATTTTAGGTTTCTTCTATCCTTAGGATTAATGAAATTACTCTTGAAGTTAATTCTTCTTCTGTTAGAGCTTTTGATGCCAATCAATTGTCCTCTAATATACCAATAGAAGATCGCATTAGCGTTGCTAGATGCTGTTTTACAACGGGTATTCTATTTGGAGTGTTTGACGGGCACGGAGGACCTGATATTGCAGAAATAATCAGTCATAGACTTTTTGATTACATTGCTTTGGCTCTGCTACCAGTTTCGATTCTCAAAGAATTAGTAGACTCTAAGTCAGACTTATGTGGCAAATTAACTGAAAGTTATACTGAGAGTAATTTG
>JAPDSC010051425.1:0-12050 GCA_026290005.1 Latrodectus geometricus | reverse complement strand
TGACACATTAATTTTGACATATTTTATTTTAATATGCATTGAATCAGAAATTAAATCCAGATATAAAATTGATAGTTGAGAATTTCAATTAATAAATTAAAGTATATTTTGCATATCAAATATCCAAATATTTATCTATATATAAGATAAATATTTGGACATTCAATATTTTTAATTTAGATTTAATAATAATTTTCTAATATTTCTTCTAATTAATAGATAATTTTCTTTCAATTTATCATCATTATAATACACAACTTGATTTTAACATAAACAAATGGTGTAATTTTCAAAGTTTTGAATTGAACTATTTTGAAATGTTGGTAGAATGAACTGAATTAATTAAAATATTATTTATTCAAATGAAAATAAGTAAAAAAATAATTCAGAACTCATGAAGCCATTGAAAATTAATTGAGGAAATATTAACAAATTTGTCTTACTTAATTAGGTTTAAATTCTTGAATTGATTTTAACAATTAATTTGATTTACTGATTTAGTATTCTGCACAATTTTAAGGATAGTTAATAATGCAAAATAAATATTTGAATCGTGATTTTTCAAAAAAAAAATATTTCTAAATACATATATATTTAAATTTATTTAACATTTAATCTGAAACGATAAATTTTACGTGCAACATCAAAACAAAGGTTTAACTAATATTATTTTTAATTATATTAAAAATAAATATTATTTTATTTATAAAAGCCTTTTATTATAGTATTAAATATATTAATATATTACACCATAGTATTATCGACAGACAAAATTCATCTGAAATTAAAATTTTGTAAAAAATATGTTCAAATTAATATTTAAATATAAATTTATTTAATTTTCAAGCTTAAATAACAAATCATTAATTAGTAAATGTATAAGTATATGAAATTTTATTACAAACAAAATAGATTTGGTTACAAGCATGTTTAATTAATCATAAATTTATCGATATTAACATAAATTTGTTATAAATAATTAAAATAATCTCTTTACAAAGAATCACTTTAAGTGGCTGTAATGATAAAATCAGTTCATTCAAATGCATTTTGTATACAACGGTTAAAATTTTAAATAGATGGTGATTTATGCGATCTTAGGAATGATAATTTCTCTATTTAAAAAAAAAAAAATTAAAACAAGGAGATATTTTTCAGGCTTTGCTTTTTAAAACACTTGCAGTAAAATACTTAATTGAAAATAAAAGTAAATAGTTTGCATATAATATTTAAAGAAATGTTTTACTATAATTTTGCCAAAAAAATTTCATATAATTCATAATACAATATTTATTTAACAGTAAAATATATTATTGAAGCGAGTATTTGTTAATTTGTTTTATTAAAATTAAATGAATAACTTAAAATGAAAAGGGTGTGGTGGGAATTATATAAACATCGAATGAAGGATTTCATATAATTAAATATTCACATAAAGCGGCTGCAAACTCGAAGTAAAATAATTCAAATTGAAACTCGTGATAAGAAGCAGTATTCTTCCTAAGTGATTGATAGTGAAAGTTTTCTCAATCCTTGCAGGGGAAATGAATGATCGAAGAGAAGCTTCTCTTAGACAAAGAACACTGGAAACGGAACAGTATTAAAATTCGTTTCTCATACAGAAGTGAATTGAGAAAGAAAATGAGAAGCGATTTCGTCGCCAAATTCGTTCGTAAACTAATGGGAGAACGATTTTAGAGAAAATTGTTTTCTTAATACAGGGCGAAAGGAACACTTTTACTTTCATTGTCTTGTAATGTTTCGTATAAGTTAAATTTCACATTTCATGTTGTATGGGAACCGAAATGAATGTAGGAAACGTGAAAGTGAAGCTCAAGGATTTAATACAAAGTAAGATTTCAAAAGCTTTCAAGAAAATGAGTTTTAAAGCATCATTCCATTTATAGTAGAACTATTGTTCAACTTAGATAAATATTTCTAGTTTTAAAATTTGTGAGGAAATGAAAGAGAACAGTCCATTTCAAACTTTATCACAGATTGCTTACTACTCTCTCTCCTTACGAACAGTAATTATCTGTGATAAACAAATCTTTGACAGTGTTAACACAATCATTCATGTGTTGGTAGAACTTTGCTTCCAGCTTCATTTAAATTAAATTATTCAAACTAGTTTCTACTTAGGTGCATTAGTAATTTAATTATTGACCATGTTATAATTTAAAAGTTTAAAAACGTTTCATATTAGTTAAAGTGTAAAATGTTTTGCTCTTACAAATAAGTTGTAAATCTATTGAGTGCTTAGAATTCATATTCTCAAGTTTTATATTCAATTGACAGGAGTAATTTAATCCATCTATATAAAAATATTAATATCTCCCTATTATTCAGAACTTAAAGTGTAATGTATTAACGAATAAATATCTTATAAAAGCAAAATTATTTACATCAAAATAAGAAATGACAATTTTTTATTACCAATTTAAATATATTATTTGAATTTATAAAGGAAAGAATAACAGCAATGTTTTATAATATTTTAATTTAAAAATTTCTGTTTTGTGTGTGATTAAGTGTTTCTTCATTTTTTATGATCATTTTTTATGAATGAACTTATTCATGCTTTTATGATTTTATTAATTATTCTTATTATATATTTCAATCTAATAAAAAGTAAGGGAACGTAAAGAATTGAATTCAATTTTTTTATAATTCAGAATAAATTAGAAATTTTCATAAAAAAATAAGTGCTGTTTTCATAAGTGTAAAATAAAAAATACAGTTTTTATAAATAAACTTATATTTCAGGATTAAAAACAAGAATGTGCCAAACATTTAAAATCATTTTTAATCAGTTTGTATTGAAATATTTCGAAAGCCAAATTAATACAACATTCGGCATAATAAATATATAAAGAATGATTATCAAAAAAGTTGCTACACTTTGATTTATTTTTCTATTAATTTTGTGCAGAATTGCCTTTGGCCTGTAATACATTTTGAATTCACTTACAAATCAATTCAAACAAATAATCAATCGTGCTTACATGAATTTTGTACACTTTTTAAGGAAATATTGTAAAATTTTAGAGAAAGATATTGGTGGAATATATCAATTCTATATGGAACGCTTTTAAAGGGACCCTAATTGTTCAATTCTATTTAGCTCGAGTGAATGTTTGGACCGAGATAGATGTTTAACTTTATTATCGTGTTCACCAAATCACTATTTGACATATTTTGTGGTATGGATGGATGCATTGTTTATTCTGGAAAATTCTCTTATTAATTTTAACCAAAAGGTGTATCTAGTCTGCTAAACTATTTCTATGATCCTCAGCAGTGATTATTCTTTTGAAGGTTAACAGCTTGATCCAGTAGAAAACCATGCCTGCTTTTATTATGATGATCCCCTCTATAATTGATTATTGGAAGTAGAGGACAAAACTCATACATAGTTAAAGAAATAGAGAAAGTTGCTTTATCACATCATTGCATTCATCTATTGATCAATCGAGCAAAATTCTTGATTATGCACTAATGCATACCATTTTTTGTTATTAATATCTATGACAAGTTGCTCAGAAGTATCTGATTTGCTATAATTGTTTTATTTTTTGGAAGTACCTTCTAACTATAATCCTTGATGATGTTTATATTGAATCAGCATTTCAATTTCTTTTGCTGAAGTTGTCCACTTATAGGATATTGTTATCCATTTTAATACACGTGTTTCTCTCTTTCTGAATATCTCTTCCGTCGCATATTTTCCTTCGTGCAGAGCCTGTTTAACCATGATGTGCGTATGATGTCAGGTAATTACACACCATTAATCTTCAAATGCTTAAAGATTGGAAAGTTTTACACACTTGTTCCAACCAATTGAGCTCCTCCTATTTGACCTCCTTTAATATCTAATTGGACAACATTTTCATGTCGGACCAATTAGTTATTAAAAGAGAAGCTTTTGAAAAATAGAAGACTTTATCCAAGAATTACAGAACTTCAAAATAAACTGCCACATACTACCACAGCAGGTATATTTCTATTTGTTGAAAAACCCTGTAGCCATTATTATATATTTATATTACTATCTTGCATTTATTGCAACAATTATAATTTTGTTTTAGTACGAATATATGTACAAATATCAATAACTATTGCTTAAGGAGCCTTCATATGAATTAAGTATTTATTTTCTGAAGAAAATTTTATTTAAAGTACCAGGTGGTTATAATTAAACTTATCATATATGCGGCATTCTATAATACAGAGAAGTGACCTGAATTTAACGAATATTGGTATATGTGTATTGACTAAATGCGCACATTGAATTTTATAGAAAAAAAGTAATTATAAAATGTGCACCAGAGGGCGCCTTTTTGAGAAAACTATGAAATTTAGCACAATAAACGCCCCAAAAGACTACAGAAATAACATTAACAATCCAAAGCAAGAGAAATAAATACAAAACCTTGAAAAGATGTCAGTGGTAGAAAGTTAATGTTGAGATTTTTATTTTTGAAAGAAAAAGCTTTGAGCAAAACTAGATAGGATATAAAAAATATTTTATACGTTCTCATGCTTAATTCAATGTTGGGTAGTACTAAATACGGACTATTTAACTGAACGTGAGTTATTAAATAAATTATTTTACTGAACCAAAGAGAATATTTCTGCTGCAATTCGTGATATTTCTTCGTACATAAAACTTACAGCGTGAACCAATTTCCAATGAAATTATCGGGGCCA
The DNA here is from genome assembly GCA_026290005.1 of Latrodectus geometricus. Lineage (NCBI taxonomy): Eukaryota > Metazoa > Arthropoda > Arachnida > Araneae > Theridiidae > Latrodectus > Latrodectus geometricus. The sequence goes on along the minus strand of JAPDSC010051425.1, from coordinate 7,340 downwards.
TGAAGAGTTGAGAAAATTAAGAGATCAACCTGAAGGAGACCGTGATATGTCACACCGGTACTTTTTGATGGCATCAAGATAGCTATTGCCAAATAGTGACGATAGGAATCAGAGTTATGGGGCTATGACACAGATGCTATTTCTCGATAGAAAGGCAATTTTACGGCACTATCTAAAACGTACTCGAGAATGTAATGTACTAGTTCTCATACAAGATCCAGGAGCTGGTTGATAGGAACAATCCATAACGCGTTTTTCATTCCCAATTAGTTTTCTCAACAAAATGGATGTTGATCAGTAATCACCTTGGAATATTCTGTAGAAATACGAGGGTCATTTCTTCGCGAATGGAATAATCAACACACATAACTTCCGCATTTTTGCTACGGAAATTTTGCGGATCCATATTGTAATTCCCTTACAGTTTCAAATATTTACTGCCGATTGATGATTCGAAGAGACATTCATCATTGGGACATTCTTTTTCAAGTTAATTGATGAGCTGATTCTGTCACATGTTCCGTTACAAGCTGACGGTACCATGTTTGGAACACAAAAAACATGGACTACGTTTTTTGAGGAGCTCAACTACAAAAATTCGGATCATACATTTACCATTATCATGTAGGATGCACACTTCCACATATTCAAAGGTCCATAAAGTCACTTTTGCTTCAACATTTCACAGAGTAACGCGTTATTTGTCATTCCTTTTCTAATCCATTGCCACTATGTTTTCCGGATCTAACTCCATGAGATTTCTGGTTACGGGCGTATTTAAAAAGTTTGATGTATCTTGAAGATACCGAATGAGACGTTCAATAATTTAAATAATTCCATAACGTTTCATGTGATAAGTCTCACAATTGTTCAGTTACGATCTGCTGTTGAGCACACTGTAAATCATCGTGAAATTTTGAGGTGAATGAGAGTAATCACATGGATCACCATTTTTACATCTTCCTGAACATGATTAACAATTTCTCCGCTTGTGCAATTTCATCCTAATCATTTCTTGTTTCTGAAAACTTAAACTGCTTTTGTTTCTTCTTTAACCTTACTTAAAATAATTTGATGGTATACTGATAAGAAACTAATTAAATGTTAATATTGTCTGTGTATTAGCTTTGGTCATACATTGTGGTAGATTTCATGTTTTTGCCGAAAAAATGCCCTCTGGAGGTAAAATTTTGAAACAATTTTTTTTTTTTTGGAATTCTGTGACTTCATATCGTGTATAGCCCATGTGCAAAATTTAGTTCAAATTAGAAGAAAAGTTTATTTATAAACACGGCATATTTTCAATTACATTTTACGGAATTTAGAAAACAAGAGTTGAACTAACTGAATAAAAACTGGAATTCAAATATAAATAAAAACTGGAAATCAAAAATGTTATTTACAATTTTCAAGAAATATAGTGAAAGTATGTAAAACCTATTAAATCTAACTTATTCTCCATGTATCGTTTTTAAAATAGATTCGTAATTTTTATTTTATATAGGAAATAATGTATCAATGTTTCTTCAAAGCATGTATCTTCTTAAATCTGTGTCTTCTGATTCAGATAAAAGAATAGAAATATTCAAACATTCTTTTAAATTGAAATATGTGAATGCAATTTGATCTATCATCCCTATTTACTTGGGTGAAAAATGTTTGAAACCTTTATAATATAATGCTTTTTTAATAATCTTTTATTTTAAATTTCCTTCAGAAAAGTATACTCACTATATCAAATGCAATAAAGAATGTTTCAATAGTAAAATTTACAATAAACCTGATTTATAAATCAATATTAATAAAACTTATTAATATAAAGCATTTCTGACATATTTTAAGTTGTTGTTCAAAGTTTTGGGCTTGAAAATTAGAATAATACTTTTTTTTACATATTACAAGAATAATTATTTATCAAAGATAATATAAAAAAAAATATTTTCTACTCATTGGCTCACTGTATCAAAACATTAATCAGATTTTAATGATTGGTGAAGATGTTTATTAATATTAAGCATGATATTATTTCAAATTTTAAAAATTTAATAATTATTAAACTAAAAAGTTTGGTTTCCAAACTGAACGAACTTTAAATTAAAGAATAAAAAATAATAAGTGTTTTTATAATAATACCTAGCATTTTTTTAAAAATTAAGTAAGTTACTATTCTTTATTTTTATAAAAGTGTCAAGAAGCATATCGTGAGAATTTTTGTTGATTACTTCTTAAATTTTATTAAAAAACACCCCCAAAAAATATTAAAAAGAAATAATATCGCAACAAAGTTATATTAATAATTTCAATTATATTTCTTCTCCCTACCATGATTCTTTCATTTTATTAATTCTTCAATAATATAATACACAAAATTTTGTAAAATTTATATATATTTTTGTTTTTTTTTTAAATGAATTGAAAATATTTTGACTTTATAAAGTACATTTACGAAAAATCAGTTTTTAAATATAAAATTTTTTATAAAATAACATTTATTTTTTAACGATTATTTTGACAGTTTATATTAATAAAAACATGTGCACCTCATTTGTTGTTTTGTTTTGTACAGCTTAAGCAAATATTATATCTATCAAACTTTTATAGAAATATTTTTGGTTTAGAATAGAAAAAAAAATTCATATTATTAACATTTAGAAAATATTTGTAGTTTTTTATTGGTTTTTTTAATAAAGGACTTCTTGAAATATTGTTTATTATTAAACTTTTTAAAGCTGCTTAAAATTTAGAGCAATATACAAGTTAACAATGCATACTTAAAAGCACATATATTCAAAATTATTTTAAGAATTTAAATGGATTTAATAGTCCACCTTAATTTGAAATTTACATAATATTATGTATTTTTCTTATAAAATTGTGTAGAAATCGTGAACATAAATTTTCATGCAGCAATATTGTTTTATTTGGACAGAAAATCCAATATAGTGAAAGAGAAAGGGAATTACTTTTATTTCAATATTTCATGTGACCGAAAGAAAGAATCGAATATTTTATTGAATAACCCTCTTTCAAATACTAACATTTATCATGAATGACATGTGTATGAGAATTCTTATCCATTTGTACAAAGATCAAAAAGAAAATACAAAGCCTAATGTCGGTAAGGTTATATGGATGTCCGCTTTAATATTTACAGTTAGATATAACAATTTGCTACCACGGAAAACATTCCTAGAAAAATACATCAGACAAAGATCTAAAAAATGATTGTTGAATGCAAATGTTTTTGCCATTATTTTAAAATATAGATTATTTTTTGCGTAAGGTGTAAATGAAAGAAAACACATTTCTAATTCATAGAAATGTAAATATTGATAAGCTTATAATCTTACAAAATAAATATTCATTCCATAAGAAAAACAATCACACCCTTTAAATATAAATATTAAAAATATTTACTTATTTATTTTTAATCTTTTATAAATAGACATCCAATTTTACAAATTATTTTGAAACTAATAAATGAAAAAAGGTTATTTCTTTTTAAATTGTAATTTACATTTTTATTAACCTGATGAATGTGAATTCATTTTAATATATACGTATCTGAGAGCAGAAGATAACATGGATATAACTACACAAGTTCTGTGCTTGAAAATTAGGATTTTTAAAGTTTAAATTATTAAAGATAAATAAATTTGAAATTTTTAGAAAATTTGTTTAAAAATAATCCATGGATTATAATTAAATATAAGAATCACTCTAAAGAATAAAATTTGATTATTTTTGAATGGATCTGCCAAATACCTTTATTGAAATTTTGAGTTAGTGTAAAAGTAAGTATTAGATAATTTGCATGTGCTATTTTATCAGTCAATTTTGTATTTCAAAAAAAAAAGAAAAAAAAAAAAAAATTTGCAATATAGTGTTTACGATTTAAATACTATTAACAGAATTTGTAAAATAAATTGAAGTGATAGTATACTTTGAAAAAAAAATTGCAAAGAGCCTTTATCATTGTCATCCGATTTTTTTTTAAATTGAACTAAATTCTTGGAAGAAATAAAAAAAATATTATTCAATATTTTTTTCGTAAGAGAATTTTTTAATACTTTTGAGCAGAAATAATATATGAAGCTGGCTTAAAAAGTGTTAAAACAGGAATTTTTATACAGATTTCTGTTCTGAACAGTCATCACTGAACTGTCTCAACTTTTCATGTTATTATCACATGCACATCATAAGAAATCAGTTTCAATAAAGACTTGGTTGCTCTTGGAAAAAAAGACTAATGTGATTTTGCCTTATGTATATAATGATGACTTTCTTTGTGTTTGACGGAAGTTTTTAGAATTTCGTTCCATGCGATGTGAACAAATGAGCCAATTTCTTTCTCAGAAAAACAATTTTCAAATATAGAGCTATATTTGATAGTTATAAATGACTACATAATATGCACATTCTAATTGATGTCATAATGTGGTTTCAATTTTATCTTTCTATTTCTTAAATATTCCAAGCTATGCTGTAATTTATACACATCAGTTTTACAAATTAATTTTGGAGGGTTGAATATTTCAGTTATAAAAATATTGTATACAAGTAATTTAAATTACTACTTTTAATAAAAGAACATTTTTTGTTAATTTAAATTGAACATAAATAAATATTGAAATAGTTTTAAGTTTCATTAATTAAATCTAAAAAACATGCCCTCTCTAAAATAAATTAATAAACGTGACACATTGTTGAAATAATAAACAAAAAGTTATAAATAATCTGACCTCACCTCAAAAACTCGAATTTCTGACAGAAAACAGACCCCCAAAAAAGAGCAATAAAAGTAACGTGCATTATATCTATTTGAGCCTATAGCTGCCTTTCTTGATCCCAAGCTTCTGGAAAATATATTAGATGATGCGTTTTTTCGAAGTAGTTTTGTATTTCGTCTTTCACCACAGAAAATAAGTTATAAGGCAGCAAATTTTATATATTTATTTCGCTTAAGCAAGAAAGTGGTATATTATTGAATAGCAAATAAATTTTATGAATCTAATTAAAAATGAAGTGATAAAAATATATACTTGATTCTGTTATAAATATAAAATATTTTGAAGTTTGCTATTTATTTTATGTATGCTTTGCTTTAAATACTGAATTTAAATTCTTAAATAAAGAATGCAATTTTGTAAGCATTCTTTGGGGTGAGAGATTCTTTAATTGTAAAATTAATAAGCGGCTGTAAAATAATTAAAAAAAATCTCTTGTACATTAGATATTTTAAATAGACTGATAAGTATAAGAAATATAATAATTAATAATATATATATTCGCATATTTTTTTATGTGTTCTTCAGTAAGCTCTTAAGATTTATACGCTATGTGACAGTAAAAATGTGATATTATGAACGTAGAAGCTGAAAATATATAAATTGCATGATAGAAGTTGCTCTGAGCAAAGCAAATAATGCGAATTGAGATGCATTCTGGAATAGATTGTATAATAGATGAGATCTTCGCAGTAAATGGTAGCTAGGTACTTCTATTAATTGAAGTAATTTTCTTGTACATTGGTTTTCTATAACATAGGAAACAATCAGCATTGATAATGCCAGGACACCGAAAGGTGGGAGTGTTTAAGCAGATAGACGAGTACAGCACATTGATCATAGATAGTAAATAAAGTTCATCAATACTTGAATCACGGCACCTACTTACGTTTGCTGTACATAAGATGTGATGTAGATGGTTAAAGTGAATATTACCCATTTTAAGTTCTGCTGTTCTGCCAGATCATATCTTTAGACTTAGAACGAGAAATTTGCATGCTTCCATTGGTAACGTAACAAACGCCATCAATAATCTGTGTGAGCTGTTAAACAGTTTTAATATTCCTTCATCTAGTAGAATCAAAGGGCCTACAGTCATGTTGCCATTTAAGAAGATTACGATAATTAAAAAAAATCCTATATTTGTAATATATTCGAGTTAGAGCCACGTTGACTTTAAAATGACATGATCTAATGTTTTCAGATCAGTCATGCATTTTTTAAAAATAATTATAGGTATTGTGTATGCGTATAATAGCAATCTTATGACCGGGTCATTGTGGTTTAGAGTAACATCATCTGCAACTTCAGATCACTGCTAGTTTCCATAATTAACAGAATGCCGATTCAATGTAACGTAATTGACAAAGCTAATGTTTCTTTAGAGCATGACAAATATCATTTTAATAGAGCATATTACCAGTGTAGAAGAATAAATTTACATTCATGATCTTCAAGAAATGCAGATACTTCCCTGGAAATATGATTTCATGTATTTCTCAGTAATCGAAAGTGTGTGAGCAATGATTCGATATAGATAGCAGAATATTTATTAATTTTTAACATTTTCTCAGCGCAATTTCTGAATGTTATTTTTCCACTCTCATGTAACATATTTAGCCATTATTATTAACAAAATTTATTAATAGCATTTTATTTCACTATTTGATATCTTTATTTATGTTTAATTATCTTAATTTTAAAATGAATTGGAAACATGCATTTGCTAGATTAAATGCAAAAATTCTTTACTCAAAAAAAAAAAAAAAAAAAAAAAGTGTTTTTGTTATCTTAAATGCATTAAAATTAAATACCAAATTTTCAATTGTTTATTATGTGGAAGGAATTCTAAATCATATTCAATTATTGGAAAAAAAAAATTAATGTTTTTTAACATATATGTATTTATGTATTTGTTTTTTATGACTAAACATTATTAGTTCCACATCTAGGAAAATATTTCACTAATTGCTTAAAACAGTGGTCAAATCATGGTAATATTTAAAATAATTTTATGAAAGCATAGGCCATAAAATATGTATATATAATTTCTCTATCAGTAAGGCTTCATAATTTATTTAAATACAATGCAAGAGTACATTGAGTAACGTTGTAATAGTACGTTTTTATAGAATTAATTATAAATTAATTAATGCTTATTTATTAATGTATGCGTAAGAATGTAAAGTAATGTATGTAATTTATTATATATGTTAACATATATGTTATTATACATGCATAAATGTATAAAATAAAACACATAAAATAGCAAAATAAAGAACGTTGGGAATTAAATAAACTGTTCCATGTCATTAACAATTATCAATATATATCTCACAACCAAAAATATATAACAAATTAAAAATTGTTCTAAAACATACTTATCACGTTTTAAAAATTCTGATAATTGTATAAACTAAAAGAGTAAGAAACAGTTATTGGCATATGGATGATGACAGAAGTATCATCATTTCGTATTTTGTTTTCCTTTATTACATGTAATTACGACGTTTTGTTTATAATTATAACTTCCAAATACAAAAAGAAAAAAAA
>JAPDSC010051411.1:879354-895504 GCA_026290005.1 Latrodectus geometricus | reverse complement strand
TATACAAAATTTGTCTTCTAAAACAATTAAATTTGATTTTCTTAAAAGAATTTCAAATTTTTTTTCAACAAACAAACAACAGGCCTAACAGACAATTGAAATGCATGCACTACTATATAATTATATTAAAGAAACAATAAAAATGACACTTTTCTGTTAAAAAAGCCCTTTTTAATTAGAAACATAATTTAACATTCATATTTTACCTGTAATAATGAAGCAAATTTTGTAAGCAGCAATACCAATCTTGTAGGTTACAGATTTTATGATGTTTTTTAATTAATATTTTGTTCTTAGTAACTAATTATTGTAGTAAAATAAAATATATTAATTATAACAAACAGAATAAAGTTAACTTTGCACTACAGATGAGACTTTGCAAACAACTCCCAAAATATTTTACTAGTCTTCTCACCTGGTCTAACCGGATTATTGCTACTTTATTTTAATTTAAAATAATTTGAAGTAATGCTGTTTTCAAAATTCATTCAATTATGAAAGTACTGCTTTCTATAAATGTACAGTTGACATCTAATGCTTGATATCCTATAAATATTCAAAGTATAAGTATATTATGATATCTAGATTTCTGAAGTCTCAAATATCTAGTCCTTATGAAATATGGTTGTTGAATTTGCAAGAGTTTTAGATATATTTAAGATATTTGTAATATCCAAATGTTTATATCTAAATGATGTTATTTTATGATATGTAGTGGACATCCAAGACTTGTATATCGACAGACATCAGAATTTTAGATAACTCACTCATGTGATGTAAATCTAATAGATGTCTGGAAATGAATTGGACTTGCTCTGATATCCCATATATTTTATGGTTGTGTGAGGAAAGTAAAATGTTTTTGTGTTAAGTATTGTAAGCATGATAAGAAGTGATGCAATCGCATGGAGCATCCCTACAATAGGATTTATGTGTAGCTGAATAGCACTTTCACTAACTTATTTGAATTTTCATCTATCCATTTTAAAGTTTATGTTTTATAAAGAATAAAACAACTTTTAATTTTTTAGATTCTTTTGTCAATATAGTGTGTAAGTACTGTAATCAAAATTTTTTTTATCAGTCTTCCTATAGGGGAGATTCAACAGATTTGAAATGCATTTGTAAAGCCAATAAACCTGAAATATTGCATTGGTATGATTTAAAGAACAGAAAAATAGTCATATATTTTGAATATATTTATCACAGTTTTCTGTATTGAATTATTCTTGTTTTGACGATTTGAGTCTAGATTCTAGATCAGGTGTTATGGATGTAGCTTTTCAGGCTTTTTATCATAAATAGGTATTAACTAACTGGAAATTTTGAATTTATATTTCAGTTAAATTAAGTTTTATGCCTTTCTATGTGGTTTCTATATGATATGTTAGTCTCAAACTCCATTATAAGCTATGCAAATTAATTTTATAATCTTAATTATTTCCTTATTCTTATGACTATAGTATGAAATTTGTAGATTTATTTCTGTGGAAAAATTGAAATATCTTCTAATGTTCATTCTTATTGATTGTAATCCATTATTTTCCCTTTTTTTATTATTTTGCAAAAATAAAGGGTTTTTATAAAATCTGAGTGAAGGTTTTGCTTTATATTTTGATTGAAACAAAAATTGTTAGAAATATTTGCTATGCTTTTTTCTATCTTGTCGAACTTCATGGAAAACTTTTGAAACTACATTTTTTATAATAAAGAAATTTTAAAAATCTAAAAGTATGCAATGTCTAAATAAGAGTATTCTAATGAGTGTGTAATGAATAAATAAAACGTTTTATTTTTTGATAAAAATGTTTGAAATGATATAGTTTGAGTTTTGCAAAAATGTTTGTGTAATTAGACTTGTGGACTTGAAAACTTTCATGCAGAATAATTTGTTTGTTCACTATATAATAGTTATACACTTGTGATATTTGATTAACTTTTTAATGATTATATATTTGATATTTGATTAACCTTTTATTGTGATAGTCTTTGATTTCTTGGGGTCCATTTCATTTTAGAATAATCATATAAATGATATACATCCATTTCTTCAAAGCACTGCAAATTTCAAGATTAGAAAGATTTGATAGTTAAAATTTTACTTAAGTATATTAAATTTAATAATATAACAAACTTTTGAATCATAAACTTTCTTGATTTAATGTAAATAGGTTTTAATTAGGAAATAAATTTTTATAAATTGTTTTGTCAGTTTATAGTTCGATTTACATTCAGATTATTTTCCTATTTGTATTTCACTTAGAATTTCATAAATATTACTAAATGTGTTTATTAAAAATTAAACTGAATTTGTTCTTTTTGATTTTCATTTTACTGTAGCTTCGCATTAGTAATGTCCTTATCTTTTTGTTTGAACCAAACTGTAAGAAAAGTGGCACTGTGACATTTATATTGACATTGTTTGTTGTTAGAAACATAGCACTTTATTATGTTTATTTGATTCCCTTCTCAGTCATGGATATTTGTAGTGTTTTGGATTCCACTTAAAATTGAAAGTGCAATCGAATTAGCTTTTATGCAAAAAAAGACTTTTAAGTGACAATTCAACCAAACTATCATTCATCATTTTAGCCAAGCTGGTAGCCTAACGGTTAGGGCTCTGGCAATCAGTTCAACAGTTTGTGAGCTCAAGTCCCACTTTGGGTTTAGGTGTTGTTAGCAATTCTGTATGTTCCACCATAATTAGCCTTGAAAAAATGACCATGATGACAAACACACCAGCCAAAAATTTAATTTCTTAAACCATATGAATAATATGTTTCTTACATTAAAGTTGAGATTACTATGAGAAACCACTCACACAAATGATTATTACAATTTTAAGTTTTTGTGTTTAATAAATGAATGTACTTGTTTTCCCACACCACTTGGTTTTGTATAAAAATTTTTTTCTTAATTTTCTTTATGTTTCTATTTTAAAGTAAAACTTAGTTCTCTAAAATCTCTAATATCCTTAAGTAACAAGTTTCCTTGACTGTAGTTTTAAAATTTCAGATTTAGTCATTTTTACATTGCAATCTTTGTCAGGCTGTGTATCTACGTAATAAAAATTTTGGTCATAGTTAATTTTTAAATTAGTGGGAATTTGAAAGTAAATTATAAGATTATAACTTAATTTTAGATTTTAATAGCTATAATGTCTGTAACTTATGTTATATTATAAGTGTTTTCATTATTTAAATAATTTTATTTTTAAGGTGGCAACTTTTATCCTACAGAAAATTTTGTTGGATGAAACTGGTTTAAATTATATCTGTCAAACATATGAAAGATTTTCTCATGTTGCCATGATTTTGGTAGGTATTTCATTTAACACTAAAAAAATAATTAAAATTCTGCATTTTTCTTGCTTGGATCAGCGTCTATAAATTGTTTCATTAAACTACTTGATTGATCTCTTTGAATTGATAAATTAGACATATTTTGAATAGGTTAATTATACTAGTAGTCGGACTTAGTTTACTTATTAAGGTTATCTTGCCAAGTTTTTCATATTCACATGTTTTTTCAAACTTGTTTATTTCAAGTGTAACAAAATTATTCAGTTGAATCAGATATCCAAGTGAATATTTCATTTAATAAAATAATGATAAATTTATATATAGCATCTTTTGTCTTCATGATTTTTAATAATTATCAGGTGATAACTTCAATTTACTGACTTTTTCAGCTTGAATTTAAACTTATCTAATAAGTTATCTACACACAGTAGTAATGGTATAAAAGTTATCTTTCAAGGTTGAATATTAATATTTTTTTCTTTTATAATGTTTTTTTAAATATAAAATATTCATGTTTCTAAAAAATGACCTATGATAATAAATGTTCTTATATTCAATATTTTACATATGTATTTATGTTAATGCAATTGCTTATCCATACGAAAAAGCTATACTTTTAATATAAAATTATTTGCATCATTTATAAAAAGTATAATACTACTAATAATATTTAATTTGAAATCAATGACTGTTTCTAATGATATAAAAGTATCAAAACTTCATTCCTTCTTAATTGTTATGTTTGTGTTTATTCATGCAAGAAATTTGTCACTTTCAACATCTTACTTCTTTTTTAATCAACTGATATTTTTATAATTTTAGTTGTATATGTAGCTAAATCGCCTGGAATCACACTTGTAATGGAAATTAGTAGTTTTTTCAAGTTTATTTGTGGCTATTTTTGATGGCAGAAAAATCATACATTTGTTCCAATATGGTTAACACTTCCTTGTTATGTTGACTATGTTGATATTTACATTTTTTCATGCATATCTTATTGCATTCTATTTGTGTGATTAAATTTTAAGATTTTATTTTTAGCCTTCTATTGTGTAGTTAAATATCTGAATTTTTATTTGTATGGTTTAATTTTCGAATTTTTTTTAACTTCCATGTTTAGCTTTGGAATTGAGTTTCTCTGATATAAACACTCAATTATATTAATTTCATTTGCAGGGGAAAATGGTGTTAGCATTAGCAAAAGAACCATCTGCCCGTTTGTTGAAACATGTCATTCGTTGTTATTTACGTCTATCAGATAACCCAAGGTATTCATTTTATGTTTGGTTGATTTTTAATATTTTTAGATTTCATTTGCATATAAATATTTTTAATTGAATATATAATTGTTATAAATTCTTTGTTTTAACATATTTGATTGTGAAGTTATTTGATACCGATTTTATTTCAAATTGTTTCAAAGTAGAACAAAGTGTTATGGTTACTGATGTTTATAAGTTTATTGAAAACACACATAATAAATTTCAAAGTTCCTGACTATGTTTGTTCAAAGGATTAACAAATATTCATGCAATCATAACAGTAATTCTAAAATCTGTATTCTTTGTGAAGTGAAATGAATAAAAAATTATGTTCTTCATTGATTTAATTTTTTTAAATCAATGATCAATTGATTTAATTTTTTAAATCAATTTCTTATTTAATCTATATTTAATAATGATATTTTAATGGATTTATAACTAATATTTAAATTTATGCAAATGTCTAAATAATGTGGTCAATAATTTAATAAAAATATGTTTATGGTATTAGAGTTTATATGAAATGAAACCTATCTGAAAATTAAAATGTTTATAAACATCTTGTTATATATATAGCAACAATGTTATCAATTATTTATATATAAAGGATGAAAAATGTGTGACAAGTAAAATAAAATTTGTATAAAAAGAATAATAAGTTAATAAACTTTTCGAGTAGGACTTGTAAAAAATGAATAATTATTAATTCATTGCGTATTTATTGAATTAATTATTCATTATAAGTTTGTTACCTAATAAATATAATTAGATAGCGTTGAATATTGCTAAAAAATTATTCAGTTTTCGAAACTTATTCTAAGTGTTAACTAATTCTGAATGATTAAAATTTTGAAAATCAGTTCCTTATTTGTTATGAATAATTTCTTCCTTTCTATTTTACAAATGTTTAATTTTTAAATACACAGGTAGTTTTAATATCAGTAAATGTTTGAATGTAATAACTTAAGACAAATCTGCAATAATCAAACTAATATCCATTTTAAGCAAATATTTGTAATATTAGTGGTTTAAATTACAAATAATATTTTTAAAATTAAATAAAGTACTGTTTGTCTGTTATCTTTATATTTTAAAACTTGAAATTAAAGATTAATTGTTAAGTTAGTGCTTTTAATTATTTATTATTTAATGTTTTTATTTATTTCTTTTTTATTTCAGAGCAAGAGAAGCATTGAGACAATGTTTACCAGATCATTTAAAAGACAGTACATTTGCTAACTGCTTGAAAGAAGATAAAACTACCAAACAATGGTTATGTCAGTTACTTAAAAATCTTGAGACTCCAGCAGTAGTTGAAGAGAGACTTGTTTATAATATGCAATAATGAAAATATAATTACTATTTCCTTTTCCTTTGATGTAATGTTCATGGCATAAGAATATTTCCTGGTGAATCAGTATTTTTGTATTGTAATTTTGTTTTATATATAAAATTTATGTAATTTGTTTTAAATTATATTCAGTTAATGAAAAAATATATTATCTGACTTTTCGCATTGAAGCAGCAATAGAATTTATTGTAAATTATCTCTTATAAACATTCATTTTTTTATTTATCAGTATTATAGCACTTTTTCATAATGTATATTCCTGAAGATTTTGAAACTGTTAATTTGTGTTCCTCTTTTGAGAATATTATGTATTTTTTAATTATGTTTGTTTTTCCAACTTTACTTTCCAATGTATTTTCTTTAAAAATTCTTCAATTTCTAAATAATGGATTGATATTTAAAAACTTAAAGTTGTGATAGAGGCTTCTAAATATTTTCCTGAATTTTACATGGTCTTTAATACAATTTTTTGTGTACATATATTTTTTTATTTGTGTAAATTTTCTTTTGCTTTAATTGGTTTCAACTGATTTATGTCTCATTACTTAGTTACTCACTATATTTAATATTTTCTCAGTAATATTGAAAGCGTTCAATTTCTTAAATGTTTAATACAAGTTTGCATGCAAGAAACATTGTTTCTAAATTACTTTCTTTTGTTATTTGTTTGTAATAAACCAAAATAGTGGTTTTATTTATCACACAATTTTATGTTCAGCGAAGGTGAATTTATTGCTCAGCTTATAAATATTGTTTGGTACCCTTTCTGCTATGCTATAAATGTACTCCTTGATTTGATAGAAAAGCATATGTTCATGCAGTTTTTGACATTTTGTTGAAATATTTTGTGTTTCTAAATTCCTTTAATCTCAAAAGGCTGTGTTGAATTGTTGATATTCTATTTTAAATTACCGAAACGAACATTGTTATTGAATCTTAATTTTAAGTTGCATAATATATTAATGTGATAAGCTGCAGGAAAATATTTTTTTTAAAAAAGTAAGTATTTATATAAGCACTTTGTTTTTCTCGAAATGCTTTTCATTGTTGAACTGACATTGAGTACTCTACTCTCTAACCTTCTGTTAAATAGTTTGAAGCTTCAAACATTTCAACTGAAGTTAACTTGTTTAAACAGTAAAGAATTTGATTTAAAATTTTCTTTGTGGTGGCAGCATAGTTTGTGCTTTCAAAGTTAGTTTGTCCCCCTCCTAAGCACTTGTCAATAGTATACTAGTCTCACTCTTGATCGCCCTAACACCTAAGACAAGTGTCATCTTGATGACTGGTTTACACTGGGGATATCCATACACTTATGTAACCCAAAGAAACCATCACATACTTTTAGTTTACTTTGTGAATGTTCTGTCCAGAAATATCTTTGCAGCAATTTTTTACCACACTTAATATGAAATTATTTTTTTAATTTTTTCAGTATTTTTGCCTTTAAGGTTTAATATTTTTTTAAGTAATTGTAATATTCAAATGTTTTAAAATAGAAATAAGTGTGACAGCAATTATTATTGATCAATTTTTCCAGAATTAAATCCAGAATATTAATTTTTTTTAAATGTTTTTATTGGTTTATTTATAATATGTTGACCGATTTTTCAATTTTAGAACTTACACAAAATTTTAATAATTTTGTCTCCCCTAGCTGGCAATCTTATGAAAAGCAATTTTTTTGCTAGGAGACCACACATGTGTGCCAAATATCTTAGTGTGGTACTGTTTAAAGTTTAGTCCTGCAGTTTTCTTATACTGAATGTTAAAAGTTAATATAAAATGTCCTATGAGTTGCTGTCTTTTTGCCAAACCAGACTTTAATGTTTTACAACAAATGTGTGATTCATACTTTTGTTTGTTTTATTGTTTGGAATTTTATATTTTGTCACAGGGAAACTACATAAATTTTTTCTTTGCCAGTTATCTCTTCTATCTTATTTTTCTTTCCTGAGATGCTCTCAATGTAGAGAAATTGATTATTATTTAATTGTTTCGTTTTCTGCTGCTTCATGCGTGTAACAAATAAAATAAGTCACAAAGTTGTGTAACTGTAATGAGACCGTGAATTTGTCTGACTCATTGATTATTTTACAAAGGGAGTGCGTAAATAAAATTCTGTGTTTTATTTATATCAAATGTATTAGAATGCGCATCATTGCACACAACTTATTTTACAATAAATTTGTGAATTGTGTAAAAAGTAAGTACATTTTTGAGATTTGAAAGGAAAATATGTAGGTCAATATGAGGTTTCTAAAATTTTTTATATTATATGCTATTTAAGTTACAAAACTTCACAAATATGCCATTTATTTTTTTTTGTATATTATAAATTATCTAGTTCGTTTCATATGCATTGTTAGGGAATAAAATTGGTTCTGAAGTAAGTTAAATTTATTTTACTGATTTTACATTTGTTACTTTAATAATAAACTAGTATGAATTATTTTTATGTGATATCAGGTTGTTGGTTAAAAATATTATTGCATTATCAAATGCATTGCATTTTTACTTTTATTTATTTTATATTTGTTGACGACATTTGTCTTATAATTTTGTTCATCTATGGAAACTATGGGACATTTTCGAAATATTGTATTCTTGTGAAACAGGAGACTTTTTATGTAATTTTAAAATGTAGTAATTTAGTATAAACTATTCAAAAGATGTTCCTCTCTTTTATGAAATGTAAATAATTATTCACATTTTATAATGACAAGTTATAAATTAAAAACATATTTTGCTAATAGTACCAGAGACTATTGTATTTGAGGTATTATTTAAAAATTCTATCATAAGTTTTCACAGAATATTTGAGAGAAAAAAAATGGTATTTTTAAATATGACGTTGTGTATATTTATATATTCAAATTTGTACACATTTTTATATTTGTTTACATGTAAAACTTGAGTTTATAGATTATTTGCTTGAGAAATTAATTTAAATATTTTAAATCCTATGTTGATTACAAAATTAACTTTTCCATTTTCTTCTCATTTATAAATTAACATATTTTGTTCATAATGCATTGTATGCAGATTGTTTTATGATAAATCGTCATGTTTTCATGTAAATTATTTTAATGATAATTTAAAAAATTTCGTCCTTAAATAAAATTGTGTCAGTTGCAAGGAATTATTTAAATCTAATGCTTCTTAATGTCTTATTTCATTGAACATATACTTTTAAGTTATGGTTTTATATTAAACTATTTGTAATTTAGGATTTTATGTAAGTTTTTTAGATAATTTAATTTCCTTGGTTGATCAGCCAAAGTGAATTGTGTCTTATAATATTGTATGATGCATGTATACATATTTGAACTACTAAAATAGTACATGTATGTTATTTTGTTTATAGATTTCAAATTATTTACCATTTCTAAAGTTATAATTTTAAGATTGCTTTCCTTTACATGAATTTGCTCTTCAGGACTAATTTTACAATATCTCAAAAAATATGACTGAAATCTCTTGTGATATTCTTATATTGTTTTGCACTACAGATAAATACTTTTTTAGAAATAATTGGTTCTGATATTCTTAAGGGAAATAGATTTTTGGTATAACTCTTGAAGAAAAATATTGGAACAGGTCAATTTATATATATTTCAAAAATTTGAAAATTCATTTCGTATCTTAAGTTAATTTTCAGTGGATGTTTACGGGGTAGGGGGAGCATTAAATATGTAATTTTGTGTCAATTATTAAGTAATGTTATACGCATCCATTCATATTTACATAAACTTGTTTTTTGTTTTCAGTTGTTAACTTAAAACTTATTATTTTATGTAAATTAAAATTTTGATCTTTAAATGAAATAGTGTATCATTTACAAAATGAAACCAACAGATCTACCAGCTTCTTTATGTTTTAACACATTAAACACATCCTGTTTTATTTTTGATTTATATAGAGAATAATTTGTTTCACACTGGTTGATCAGCCAAAGTGAATTTTGTCTTATGATAGTATTGTAGGTTATGTGTACATATTTAAACAGCTGTAGAATGTAAATGCTTAACGTTTTTCTGTTTAAAAACTGTAAATAATTTGCAATATATTTAAAACTGATTTAAAATTACTTGTGTCAGTACTATCCTTATTCTGTAGAAAATTTTTGTAATTGTTCACATGTACTGTTACATTTTCTTATAGTCTCATAATATTGCTTGGTTATTCTTTACTATAAATATGTCACTTTATTAGTATAATTACTAATATTAAAATATATTCTGTATAAGGAAATTTTTCTTGGAAAAATGTTTTGTGACTATTCTTGAAAATGTCTTTAGTTTTCCAAAATTTATCTTGAAATAAATATTGATGAAAATATTTTTTGTCTCTTTGTCAGTTCAAAATTTGAAAGTCAAAATACAATAACTTTTAATGCGAATGATTTGTTTTATAATTTTTTTTAATGTTGCTTAAATCAACAAAGCCTTGATGCTTATGTTAATTTTTGTAATCAAAACGAATCTGTTTGCCAGAGTGCATGTTGTGTTTCCTCAAAACAAAACTACCCTATTGCTTTCAATCAAGCTTACTTTAAATTATGTGGGATTCATGAAAGACTACCAGTACAATTTGTAATAAAATTTTATTGCATTTTTTAAATATCCTATTTGAAATTAATTATTTTAGATTAATTTTTTCAACGATATTTTTAACATGCTTACAATTTTATACCGTATAGAGTGCACAAGTATGGATCTTAATGGAGGAATGAAATACCACTCTATGCATATTGAATATATTTCTAAACTTATTTGTTATAGTGTTAAGCATTCAAAATACTCCCAAACTTAGAACAATATTTCTCAAGGATTTCTTATCTGCAATAATTAATTCAGTAGAATATTTTATGAACTTAATGTTGCACCCACACACACAAAACATGACCACCTCAAAAGTTTGACACTGGTTCCACTTTGATGTTATGGGAAACAGGATTCAGCGGAAACGATATGCAATATATTCTGAACATTATTAAATGGAAAAAGTTGCTGATCACATCATAGTAAAAAGATAATGAAAGATGAAAAGCATCTGTGATAGAAGGCAAATTGTGATGGCTTTAAGACACGAAATAAGTATTCCCGAAATCGCTGTGAATTATTCGCGTATAGTTTTTGTGAGTAATGCCAAGTGCTTGAATGGTGGTGAGGTGAGTAGTAGACACTGCAGTGTTGGATGAGATGAGACACTACAAAGTTGGATGCTCAATCATGAACGACAGAATAAAAGAAGCAACCCCTCTTCGGAAAAAAAAGATCGGCCATAGACAGTTGTAAACATTACTGACTCATGCTTAGAAACATTTTACTTTGATCCACATTGTATTCAGTCGTTAATTAAGCCTCTGTATGTCACCTATTTTATTTTATTAAAAGTACATCTTTTGTCATTAATGTGTGGACATGTAACTTTGTGTTCTTGCTACTCGTTTTACTGTCTTTCATTTACTTGGCATATGTGCTCACAAAGAGGCCATGCCAAAAGCCGATGAACAAAGCTGTTTTGGAGATACTCATGTCGGACCATTACAATCTGCTTTCTTTCAAAGGCGCTTAGATTAGATGATTTTCCATGAAACATACACATGATCACAGAAATGATGCTTCAAACTCTAAAATAAAAGATTGTTATGGCTCTTCAGTGGGTATGAATATTTTTTTATATATGTACACATACTTAGTTCTACCACAAGAATAGATCTCTCAAAGTAGTCTGATTAGTGGTGGTTGATATTGTAACAAGAGTTAGCCATTTCAAATTGGGGTTAAAGATGTTAAATATTGGTTATATTTATGGTAGTACTTCATTATTCTCAAACTGTTCAATAGTCAAAGTTGTTTTTTTTTTTCTTCTGGTTCCTCCCGTCGAAAATAGTGTGTTGCTTCTACAACAACAGACATGCATAGACAAATTGGTAAGAGCATTTCTTGTACATAAAAACATATATATATTGTCTACTAAAGAAGTGCAATAGGATCAAATTAAACCAAAAGTTTCCTAGACAGCTTCGCGCTACCTACATCAGTTGCTTCCGTGGAATAGAGGAGTTGATGCATGAGATCGAAGTGGATCCTGAAGAGATCCTATTCATCAATACAGTAGACCATTTAAAGATATGGTCGGGATATATATATATACACAGGTTATCATAAATTAAAGAAAAATCACAAAAATGCAAAAAGTTATACGTGGAGTTTAATTAAACTAATACAACACATAGGAAGGTACAAAATATAAAAAAAGAAATCACTAGACAATTATGGTTTTACAAAAGTTAGATCATGTATACTATGAACAAATGGGATGTGTAACGTTGGTATAGGAAAAGTACTTTTAATGTGGGGTATGATCCCCATGCGAAGCAATGCAGCGATGTGATGCTCTCAATTATACGGTCTATTAATTGTGTAGGAAGTTCGAGCCTTCCAAATCAGCTGAAAGCGTGGCCAAGGTCCTAGGAGGGAAATTAAGAGCAAATATACGTCCTAGACCATCCCAAACATGTTCGATTTTGTGAAGGTCATGATCGAGCAGGCCATAGCATGCGTTGAATTGTATTGCACGAAAGCATTACCTGTTTCTCCGGCTTACATAAACATCTAGGAAGTCATCTCTATTGGTGTGAGTATTAATATTTTCACGAGAAAAGACATGGAGGTTTATGTGTCCACCCAAAAAGATACTAATCCAAACACAGATGATGCCTGATATTTGATGGATGAAAATGTGTTCCCACATTCTCTCCTAATGAAATGCTTTCGAGGTTAAACCAGTACGTATTTATCAAAGAGAACACCCCTAAGTTAATCTCACGTCCAGTGGATATGTTGACATGTAATTGCAAACGTTCCCGCCTATGGCGTGTCGTAAATGACTGGTCACCTCGCATAAAGACCACTTTCATAAAGCCTTCGACGCGCGGTTGATCTGGATACCATCCTTTCGGAAGGGAGATCTGAGTTCAGCTGGATTGTAATTCTATTTCTTTGTGCGCATAATGACAAATATCGGCATTCTTAGTAGCACATGGCCTTCTTTGGCTGAATCTCCTGGATGCCGAATGCCTGTGGTTAGAAATTGTTGCTAATGTCTATGAATCACAGACAGACTCACATTTAGCAATCTAGCCACTTCTATCTGAGTTTATCCAACCTGTAGTCTCCCAATAGCTCACCATTGAAATTGTTCGGTCAAATAACTGGAGGCCATTGTAACAATTTCGTTATACCAGATTTCTAATCTTAAATCAGATTAAAGGTAGACCCGCAGCGACAATTTCCACCTTGCTCTGAGACATGCATTTTTATGTTCCTCGCAAATGATGTATTCCGACAGCAGCGCCAATGTTTTGTATAATATATTGTTCAGCTCCTTTTACTTACCAACACATTCAAATTTCATTGAGATTGGCTTATTTTGGGAGAACTTTCGCTATTTTTGTGATATTAAATTTGTGATTTCATATAGTTAATACCAAAAACTAGTATCTAACCTTTTTGTTCTCAACTTCTATTTTTAATCTTGCATTTATTTTCTCTCACTAATGTGTTTTATATGTGTGTGGTGTATTAAGATAAACATAAGGGAACCAGAAATTTTTGTTATTGAAGTAATTTACAATGTCTCCAGGATTTTTTAATGGAAGACTTGTAAACCTGCAAACTCTTACAAGATCATTAGTTTTTACTCTTTTATTAATATCATGGAATATTACCCATTTTTGTTGATAGCCCAGTTATAATTTTAAAAAAATTAGTTTTTTTTGAGGAAGCTTATCTGGGGGAAATGTTTCTTTAAGAAATTCTATCACATAAATTCACTCAGCATTCTTTTTTCGAATTTCTTCTTGCGGGGAATGTAAAGTGGTAGAGTTATAATCTCCTTTTGTTTGTACAATTCATATAAACTTATTGTTGGACTGACTTAAAGGGATGTAGTTATTTTTACGGCTTTCTTGGGTGAATGGAAATATTTCAATTTCTTTGCCTCTTCTCGTGTCCAATTCTTTGTCCCCAAATTCTCAGGTTGGCTAATTTGTGAGCAATGGAGAAATAATGAAAATTCCTTAAGCAAAAAAGTAGTTCTTACTTTCAAATAAGATGCAAAAAGCTTAAGACGAATAAAATACTTAAGTTTAATGCTGTCACCTAGTGGTGAGAGGTAGAACTTCTTAAAGAAACATTTAACCGAGATAGGCTTCTTGGAAAAAAAATCGACTTTTTAAAATTATAATTTTGGGCTATAAACAAAAATGGGTAATATTTCGCACTATAAATAAAAGCGTAAAACGTAATGATCTTGTAAAAGTTAGCAGGTTTACAAGTCTTCCATTGAAACATCTCATGGAAACATTGAAAAATACTTCAATAACAAAATTTTCTGATGCTCGTATATTTATTTATCTTCTATTTATCCACACATATACAATACATTGGTGAGAGGAAATAAATGCAAGATGGAAATTGGTACTCAAAAAGTTAAGATATAGTTTTTTACATATTAACAACTTGAAAGAAAGGAAAGCAAAGCACATTAATCAAAAACATGCGGAATTTCAAAAAATTTACAAATGAATGTGTACTACTTAATTTCCCAAATAGTTACTTATAGAAACTTTAATTATTGTTGAATTTGGACTATATTATTGACGGTTTGTAAATATTCTCCAGTGTAGAAAAAATCTTTTAAGATGTTTTGTTAATTATACAGTTTGTTTTCATAAGGAAATTGAAAAATACCCTAATCACAAACTTTCAAGCACAAATCCCTTCTATCCGTAAGGCAGGCCGCAAATTCGTAGATGATCGCGTGAGACATGTATCGAGAGACAAGCCGAAGATCTCGCGAGATTCACATGAGGCCAAATGACGTCACAAATATCTTAACTACGTCAAAAAATGGGCGGAGCGTGAGACAAATCTGGATATCGAGCTGGTTTGAAATATCTGGCAACTTTCCGCGAGACAGAGCTAATTTCAATTTCCGCAGGAAAAATATACCACGTTGATATCGATATTACAAGTTTACATTTGAAGAGAAGGAGTTAATTATAAATCTTTATAGAGGTAATAATATTTTTTTTAATATTGCAATCGAAAATGGAACCGGAATGTAAACAATGAGAATGTAAACAAATTCTCATTGGTTTAAAATATCCATGACGTCAGATTACAACGTCACACTAAGACCTCCATAAGACGGGGTTTGTATACAATAAGACGGTGTCTCAATCGGATGGTCTACCGAGTTTGCGGCCTGCCTAATATACAGGGATAACATATAGTTGAACCTCTGGGTTGCATCAAAGGAGGCAGAATCTATGTGAACTACACGTAATCGTCACCATAAGCAGTAAATTGTCACAATTAGGGCTTTTTGTGCTTGCAATTATTGTAAATCTATATTTTTCAGTGTAGTTTTGTTTTTATATTTTGTCATTGTATCATTGTCTTACATAACCTTAGCAATTTTGCTTTTCATTTAAAACCTTACATTTTCTTTGTTAATAATTGTTTTGGTGTGGATTTCTATCTTTTAATTTATTGAAGTCGGCTGGGTTGAAAACTCCCTCAATCATTTTTATGAATAATGGAGTATTTATATACCTACCTCTCAAAGATTAGAATTACCGGAAAATAAATGATTGCCTAGATTTCCCACTTAATTAGAATTTACTTGAAATTTTACTCGGGGTGTGCATTTCAATACTGAGTAATTTTCAGTGTTTTTCCTCTTTATTATATAATGTGATTTTGAAGGTTAAAGTTTACCAAATGTATTACGTTCAGTATCGATATTTAAAATTTTTTAATATTAATATTCGAGATGTTAACATCCATTGTTTTTAAAGAATGAAATATTGGTTCAGTCAGATAGAAATTGTAATTTAATTATTTTAAGATTTGAATCTATATGATAATACTTGCTTTCTAAGATTTATTTATTTCCTATAAGTTTTATTTATAAAATGGAGATTAAGTTTCTAATTTTTATTTTATTTAAAGTAACATATAACTCACGTATTATTCTTGTATTTTTTCACCTTATAATTGTTTCACATAACCTTAAGAACCATAGCAAATTTGATTACCAATTTAAAACTTGTATTCTTTGATTAAAATTGTTTCGGTTTGTATTTCTACCTCTTGAAGTTTACGTACTGCGTATATATATATATATATATATATATATATATATATATATATATATAT
>JAPDSC010051411.1:858975-875610 GCA_026290005.1 Latrodectus geometricus | reverse complement strand
TATATATATATATATATATATATATATATATATATATATATATATATATATATATATATATATATATATATATGTGTGTGTGTGTGTGTGTGTGTGTGTGTGTGTGTGTGATGACACTTTTTGATATTTTTAATTCATGCGTAAAAAGCTACTTTTTCTTTCGAAGCTATTTACTGCTATTTATTCGTTTTAGATCTCCTCTTGATGAAAACTTGGATTCATATTCTATGGAGAAAAAAATGACAGCAGGTGAAGAATGACACGGTTCATACGAAAAATATCTGTATTTTATTTGTTTTCAAACAGTTAAAAATTTTTAAAGCATGAAAATAGTAATATATGTGATCCATTCAACTGTAAGTTTGAAACATGCACAAAAAGAACTAATCGTAAAAATTAAATGATAGCTACCAAGTAGAGAAAACTTGCTATACTGATTTTCATAGTTCATATTTATTTCCTCTTGAACGTTTTATTCATTAAAAAAAACCTTAAGCAGTTTATCTTCGTTTATTTGAACTTTTAGGAATTCTTGAATTCCCTATAAGATTGCCTTAAATTTATTTCCTACAGTACGTGCAAAGTGACAAATTGTGATGACAGGTGGATATCGTTTATCTAAATCTAAATTGAATATTATATTCGACTTTGAAGCTTGTGCATCTTTAGCTATACAATTAGCTTCAGAAGCTGAAATTTCAAATTTCACAGTGTTCTTATGACCCACGTTCGGGATATGCTTCTATTCCTAAGCTGCATTCACAGTTAAAATATGAACTTTTAAATACAATTTCTAACAAGAACGGCATAGAAGAGGGTTGATATACCAAAAGCGCCTAACTGATTATCACTACAAATGATTATAAAACTGCAACAGAAGTTTATAGAATTGAAACAGTATTGGCTGTACCTGTAACTATCCAAATATAGATTAAACAGTATATTACGAAATTAATTATCTCGTTCAAATCGGTGAACGAAAGTCTAGAAAATCTAATGTGCGAAATTGAAAATAACGATCTTATTTTGTTTCTCAGATCAGACCTTTTAATGAAAAAGGATCATCAGAACTTTCAAAAGCTATCTTGGTAAGAGTGTGTAAGGGCATAAAAACCAATATCAAGTTAAAGTGTTTCTATCTACAGTCAGTTTGAAGATTTCTGTAGATAAAGTGCGTCAATCTGGTGTTTGCTTTAAATTTACAAATACAACTAAGAAATGTAATATACAATCAACTTTATGCAGACTTCATGGCTCACATGATAATAGTGATCTTTGCCTTGATAATATTCCATATTATATTAACTGCAAAGGATCTCATGACTCAAATGAACCATCTCTTGAAGAAAAAAAAAACTCAGTTTTTAAATTTTAAAGTGATAAAACATCTTTCATTGAACACAGAAGAAGATTTAAAAGCTCAAACATCCAATTTTGCTGTTATTCTAAAATCTTATCAACCATGACAAATTACTCATGCGAAAATAAATTATATAATCATCTTAATCCTTACTGTGTGAATTTGAAGAGCCAATCGTCTCAATAAAATATTGACTATTCAAACCCAATCAGAAGCTACTTTTAGTGGTATTTTCCTTAAATTGCAGAAATGGTTAATAAAATTTCTTAAACTAGAAGTCACTCGTCTCTTCTGTTAGAAGAAAAACTTAAAAAAGTACTCAAAGCCAATATAATCATCAAACCCAAGAAAAAGTGATATTCAATTCAATTCAATCAAATTTTACTTGTAGATTCTGTGATTGATTTTGGCCACTCTTCTGAAGTTCAATTGCAAATTACTGAGAATACTAAACTTAAAAAGAGATGCAATAAACTTTCCTAATTGGGGGTACGCAACTGCTATCCTGCATGCACCAGCCTTTAAATATCAATCTTTAATTACAGTAATTATTTCTTTCTCCTGTTCTTATTAATTTCTTGAAATGCAAACAGTATTCCCAATAAGCACTTATACATGAAACTTCAATATTTTAATTCCCCAGTTGTCATTCCAGTATAAGAAACTTGATCAAGAAAATTTGACAAGATAATCTTATTCGACAAAATCATTCGTCAGGATAGAGAAGATGGCCGAGGTGTCTGTCTTCTCTTGGCAATATTACTAAATTCATTCCAACAAGTCAACAAGTCAATTTGCATTAAGCATTGGGAATCTTCTGTTTAGTTCCAGCAGTTTTCACCTAACTGATAGAATCAAACTCTGAACTAAGTACAGGGAAGTATGTTGGTGCACACATTATATGAACTTATTTATTATGTCTTTTTCATCAAATGTAATATATCACATAATCTGGATAGTTCGTAAATTGAAAAAATTCTTATAGCTGTATCATGATTTTATGAAAACAGCATAGTTATTGTTTATCGGATTCATTTTCTTGTAGATCTTATTAATGCTACAGGAAAGAAAAAGATATCAATTGTCCACTAAAATGAATAAAAAGAGTTAAGACTACTACAATAAGACGTATAGATGGCCAAAGCTAGAAGAAAACCTTTCTCTACCAATTCGGTGATATTTATATTTATACATTTGACGTAAGGATCACTGTCAATGCGATCTGAAACTATAGATCCTAATTTTCTAGACTTCCCTTTTTAGGAGAATCTGAGGAACTAAGGAAAAGATTGGGAATAGGAGCATTATCGTTCTCTTGGATATTTGAATTATTTTCAAATACGGAAAAAAAAATTTTACTTGTTGCGAATTTCTGTGACTATCTAAAAGATTTTAATTTCAATATCATAAAAATTTAAACTTTGGAACTTTCACCTTCTGTGAACTATCCTCTGCTTCAGACTCTTTTTATGTTAACTAATCTGCCTTACTTGAAGATATTTGTCTTTAAATTTCTACTTATTCATTAAAAGACTTTCATCAACATTTCTTAATTAATGTTAATTAAATTTATGATAAATCCTCTCCACTTATCCTCTTCAATATGAGAGTCAGCTACAAGCATCAGGGAGCTCTGAAAGTGTCCACCATAACATGCCTATATCATCTGTAATTTTAGTTCTTGTTAATCGAAATTTTTATATAAAAAAAAGTTTTTTTCTCCATTAAATATTAAAATTATGAGTCTTGTTAAAAAGAAAAATTGTGCATAAATTTATCCACAATTTTGCTTTTAGGGTCAAAGTGAATTCTTAAAAATTAAGAGCAATAGATAAGTTTTGATTTTGTATCATGTTCATTTATGATAAAATTGAGTTTCGAATACAATTGGTTGAATGCTCTTCTTAAAAGAATAAGTGTTGACAAAACATTTTATAAAAAAGCAGAAAATCCTTTCTTATCCTTTCATATCCAAATCATTTCGATATTCAAAAGAGGCGCGATCTTTTGGCCTCAAAAGTAATGTCTTAATCAATGGGTCAGTAATTCTCCAACTATTTACGAAAATTGAATTTTGTAGTGTGTATGAACCATTACAGAAGTAGGCTAATAAATGAAAATCCTCTATTCCACCCACTCTTGAAAACAAAATACATTAGGGTAATCTCATTCTGAGAATGTTTTTTTTTTTTCAACTCTCGTATATTCCTTGTCATTATCAGGTACCTTAGGGTTTATTGATGATCATAAGCAAGTTCGTTCTTACCAATAAATAATGGATCTTTCCATCAGATAAAGATTCTGTAATTTTCCTGACCAAGCACCATGAGATACCAAACCAATAAAATTGTTCTGTTTGAAAGTATAGTTCCAAATGAATATTTTTGACAACTTCTTGGTTCTTGACATTCTGTTCACCATAAGCCTCTTGGGCGAACTAGGCGGTAATCGAATCCATACAAGAACTCTTGTAAAGTCACAGTATAGAAACATGATTAATTTTAAGAGACAATTAAGACATATCTTTCTGAAAAAGTCTTTATAGGAGCTCCGATTCACACAACTCATGATATGGAATACTCAAGGACTTGGCAATTGATGACACTCTTGATTTACTGCATAGTAGTGGAACTTTACACACGTCATACAGATTCATGGATCGAATATAAATAACCGCACCAACTTTATCCTTGCTGGAATCATAAAATCTAATCAAATGAATTTCTTGAGCACCATCAACCAGAATTCGATGAAGAATGTAAATCATGTCCAATGATGACAGTGACTCTGACAAATTACTATATTCCTTCTGTGATTCATGTGGAAGTTATTTATCCCAAAATTTGAGAAACCTAAGTCTTTGAATGAATATATTAGCCTTGACAATAAACTGCCCTTGGAGACTAAATGGATTAAATAGTTTGGAAATCTGTGAAAGTACAGATATCTTGGTAACCACACACGAAAAACTAGTCACAAAGGCAAAGTGGTCTTGGTCTGGATCCCAGCTTAAATCCCAGTTACAACAGATATTGAATGATCGTGCAGAAGATTGGAACTACTGATCCAATAGTAAGGTTCGTTTAAATATCGGTTTGCAATTACCAATAGTATGTTATAAGACAATTTTGTCAAACTCAAAAACTAATTTGGGCCAAGCTAACAAAGTTTAGGTTTAGGTAGGCTGCAAATGAAATTGTGCTTATTATTTCTCTTTAACTAAAATTTGTTTTTACAGCTATATATTGTTGACTATTTTTACTGGCCATTTTATTAATAATTTATATTGTTAGCTCTTTGTTCAACTACAAATTCATGTTGATTTTTAAACAGTTAAACATTTAGCCAACATTTCATTGTGTATGTACTTTACAAGTATTTCAACACATTTTAGATGCTTTAATAATGAATTTATCTAATTATAGTAAATTCATTACAAATGTACGCATTTTATTTATAAAAACAAAAGAGTATAAAGGGAAAAAATAAATTTAGGGAATTATTCCTATCTTATTATTTTGCATCGGCTATTTTATTAAATATTATTGCATGCCGATATAGAGCCAAGCAATAGAAATGTTCATCTTGGTCACCGAGTTTGACACTCGTGTTGTAAGATCATTAAACTTTTTGACTGTCAAAATCGCACATTTTGTTCTATTTACTGTTGCAAATATTTTCAACAATGACTCTTACTTCCGAACATTTTGTAATTTTAAAGTGGCAAACGAAACATCGGAAGTTTGATCTCACTAAAAATTACTAATGCCGTATTACGAAGTTTTATTTCGTTTCTTTTTAAACTAGTTTCAAGACCAATTCCATTTGTTTTATAGAAATATATTGCTGTAATGTTAATGATCTGCTCTTAAAAATTAGTGACTAAAATAGACCAGTACTTGAGAAATCAATTCATACTAGTTTCGAAATAAATACTCTTCTATTCTTTTAAATTCAGATTTCTTAAAAATATTTGATTTTAAGAGCTACAAATGAACTATTATTACCTTTAATTAAATATGAAGAGTGAACACTAATAAAAATGCTGTCATGAAAGCATGTCAATGTGTATGGTTTTCATATATTTATTATCTATACCAAAAAAATACAAAATATTGATAAATTCTATTCGGTATTTTATTGTAAAGCTCATATTTTTCTTAAAACAAATTTATCATGGTAAATATTTTTTAACTGTAATGGTAAATATTTTTTAACTAATGTTTATACAATGATAATAGAAATGTTTAACACTGTTTCAGCATTCATCGCGAACACGCGCTTATAAAAAATAAAAAACACCAGAATGCGTTTATGTAAACGTATGAGTTTCACATTTCACTAAAGTGCACATTGCCTATCACTGTATACTTATTAAAGAGTAATGAAAATACTGTGAATTGTTATATAATGTTTTAAATCAGAAAATTTATATAAACTGAGATTTAATTAGCTGCCACCTGGTTGGG
This sequence comes from Latrodectus geometricus, assembly GCA_026290005.1. Classification (NCBI taxonomy): domain Eukaryota; kingdom Metazoa; phylum Arthropoda; class Arachnida; order Araneae; family Theridiidae; genus Latrodectus; species Latrodectus geometricus. The sequence continues at coordinate 869,781 of JAPDSC010051411.1, read as the reverse complement.
AAGGTTAGCTTTCCCAAGTAACAATATAAAATTCGTATTTATTACAACATAGGAACTAAATATATATATATTATGTCAAACCACAAAAATTTACCAAACCTGAATTAACACAAGAATTGTTAAATTGGATAGCTACAGTTTGCTAAATTTATGCAACAATGTAAATTTTAAGTAAATAACCATGAAAGCTCAGAGAATGGTTGTTTTCTCTCAGTAAAATGAACATTCAATTCAGTAAAAACTTTATGCATATACAAATGTTAGAGAAACAAAAAGTGACATAGCTGACGTGGGAGTATGCAAAACTCGTTCAGTCAGCTCTTGAAATTCAAGACTACGGTAAAAGAAAGACGAGATTAAAGATGACGGAGACGAAATTAAACACATTCGCTGAAAATATAAGCGAATTCTTTCGTTAAATATGGCGAGAAGAAATCACGTGGAGGACTTCAGACATGGACGAATGATCGAAAAGTTGGAGGAAGGCCAGTGTAACTGAAAAGTTTGGAATCAACAAAAGTGTCATTTAGCGTGCTTGTAAAGCATTCCAAATCAAAAGTTTAGATGTTTAAAAGTTGGCGTTGGCCACCTCAGGAAAACAACTGCAGTTTAAGACAGATATCTCGTTCTGCATGTAAAAAAAGCCTGAAACCTGTTAGCAAACGCCATTGCTCAACAACTGTAAACAGGTGTGACAGATGTATCGATTTACTGTGTTTATGAAGGTGGCATATTCACTCTGACTTTCTGAACACTGCATTCCTTTGAAAGTTGGATATAGGCTCCACAGCTTAGATGTCAGGTGCAAGGAGCACAAAAATGGGGCATCTTATAAACAAATTCATGTCCTCTTTTCCAGATGAAAGTAGTTCCAGTGCAACAAGTGATTCTCAACATCATTTAATTTAGAGGGAGGTTGAGTCCCAATTTCATCCCAGTTACATCCTGGAAAGGAGATGTTAGTATGGCTTTGGAGTTGTCTAGAGAAAAATTATGCTGAACGGATGGACAGAGCTCCATGTTTTTGATAAAAGTTCTGTAGCCGGAGATCACCATTGTAAGTTGATCCTTTCCCACATACGTCTCGTACGAGGTGTCATTGCAGAAGACTATTTTTATGGATGAAAATTCATGATCATACTGGATTCCTACTGTTCAGCAGCTACCGGAAAGGGAAGATATCATTCAAATGAATTATCCAGTGTAAATCCGATTAAAATCTCATAGAACACATGTAGGATGCTTTTAGAGGTGCTCTGCGGGGCACTTACATCCTTCGAGAAACACCCAATAATTAAAGTATATGCTGATTGTGAAAATTGACATTCTTACCACAAGAACTGTTTGGAAATCTAGTGCTGAAGAGATGGTGCAAAGCAACCATTGCAGTTAGTAAAGGAGATGTCACCTTCTAAGGAATATCTGCTCATTGTTTTTCCTTTTAAACGAACAATGACTGTTTGTATTGTATTTCTTTTTGTGCAACCATGCTTTCGTCATCGCTTAAATACAATGTATTGTCTCTCATTTCCAAATTTCATGAATCTCAGATGATTTCTCGCTGAGTTATGATAAAAAAGTCATTTTACTTAAATTTTGCACACCTGTAAGAGTAGAAGTCTATACCAGGGCTGACAATTACAATAAATTCCTGAATAATAAACATAGTAGAACCACATATGCAAAAATAAATGGCTCTGTTGTAATTCTAAAGTCATTCATAAATTATCTAAAGACAAAGAGTTTTCAGACATTTTTGAAAAGATGCACAGATGTTATTGCTTGATTGTGTTCCTTCAAGATTTATGTTTAGATAACAGAAACTATTGGACACTTCCATATATTTAAATAAACAAGGTAAATCAGAAACTTCATGTAGCTAAGAATCCTGAAGACGTTTTGCGATAGTTAATCAAAGAACTCCCGTGCCTACAAGAGCTACCAATTTAATGACAGTGTTCCGGATCTTAATAATCTAATGTGGAATCTAATGTGAATCTAATGTGGAATATTACAATACTGTATAGTGGATAAATAGAATTATTATTTGAAATTTCAGATAGATATATAATAACATCCCGAAATATATTATAAAGATAAATATAGGATGTAAATCTATTGAATGCATCGCTAATTCTATTAAAATAGTTTGATACAGCTCAATATAGAATCCATCATAAATATAGAAAGCTGTGCAATAAGTATATCATTTTATGCATTTTTGTGGATATCATGTGACTGTAGCAGTATTTTCTTTAAAAAATTCAATCTGTGAGAAATATATTTCTCAACACCTGCGATGAAAATTATAAAAAATCAGTTTGAAAGTATGATATAACATTTTTGTAATACAAACTCTGTTCAGACTTAGTGTAGTTTGTTTCAGTGGTAATAAAAAGCTGTCAATACCAAAAATGAAACCATACAAATGACAATCCTACAATTATTTCAAAAGCAATGACATAAGTTTTCTTCAAATAAAAGGTGTGATTTATGCGTGTCAAAGTTTTTGGTATTGCATATTGATGTACATAAAATATAATAACTTATACTAATTTACATTTTTTCTCATACTAATTTACAATACTTTCATCATAGTGCTTCCATTTCTTATGTAACGCTTTGAACATTCTTTAACTCAATAGAATAACTCCAGTAAAATATTTTTATTAATGAAAATTATTGAGTTGGAAAGTTTAATATATTCCTTAAATTTTTTAGAAAGTAATTTCGTTAATAATACTTAAAAATGTTACTCTTTGTAACATAATACAATTCTATAATTCTACATTTATACAAAATAATGGAAAATATTTTACTAAAAGAAATAAAAAGACTAAAATGTACATCATAAAATATGTTATTTTATGCTCTGGAGACATTTGTGATACAGAAAAAAATCAGTCTAAAATACGAGTAAAAAAGTTATAAGTAAATTTAAGAAACATGAGTCTAAACATATGAAACTTTTTATTATGCTTTCAATGAAAATATTTTTATTCATTCTCCTAAACTTACAAATGATTTTAAAATTTTATATATCAATTATTTTTGCAAAAAGAACAATATACCCAAATAAAGAAAATACCATAAATTATAAAAAGCAGTGCACTTTTTAGATGAAATATAGTAGAATCTTAAGTTTTCAATCAATATCTTATATAAAATATTTTCCATGTGAATAAAATATAGAGGTATTATTTCACGATCTTTTCAAATGACTACGTGTATCATATTATATACGTTAGTTAATATCAACAAAAATTCTTAACCTCATAAACACTGTAATCATAAACAAACATATGAATAAATATTATCATGTAATGCATAATGACTTTAAAAAAATACAAGTATATTCATAAACACAAATATATTAATGTGTGCTATACTATATATATTTATATATACATACGTGTATATTTATACATATATATAATAATATGCATGATGTTATACGATATATATTTGTATAAATTATATACTTTATGTTCATACATACTTATTTATATATACATACTAATATACACATACATATATACATTAATGAGATGTTATATGCATGTACAATCTTTTCAAATGGGAGTATTTTTATTAAGGACATCAAAGAGAAATGAGACATGACGTTTATTATTTTTAACTATTTATTATAAAAACTCTTGAAAATTATGGGATATTTTAAAAATAAAATGACACATTAAATTTATCAAAGAAGTCATTCAAATTTTTCATCTGTGAAATGAATATATATTCAAATAACATTCCTTCAATTTTTAAAAGATTTTAAGTGAATTAGACATTAGCATTAAAAATGATTTTACAATTACAAGATTTAATGTCAAAATATAAAGATATATATAAACCCACCAATTGATATGAAATATTCTGAAAAAAGTAGAATAAAGAAACTAGAATTAACTATATACCAATTAATTAGAATTGTTCTTAGTATTGCCCTTCACGAAGAGTTAAAAAAATGTATATAAACCTAACAACATCTATAAATAATCACCTCTATAAGTAATATTCCATTCTTTAATAGTATGCAATATCACAATAAGTAATGCATTCAGTTAATATTTGTAAAATTATGTCACCTTTAAGTCCTTAAAGAAATGAAAATTTTGAAAGTTTGCTAATAATTTAAATTTAGAACAATTATAAAGGTACATAAAATTTGTATGATTATTCTTTTTTGGGATAGAAAATGCCCTAAAATATACTACCAAATCAAGAAATAAACAAATTTATAATAAAAAAATAGCTTATTTTATACTCTAGACGTAATGTTATTGAATTAGTTTTAACAAAATTTTTACAACTTTTTAATAACATCGAAAGGTTTTACAATGCAGAGATATATTTTTGCAAAATTTAATTTTTCGAATTATCTAATAATGCAATATCCTAATAGAAATATATACAAAAATTAAATGCCATTTAATTTTACAAGGTATAAAAATGTATATTAATTATATTTATCACACAAGAACTATTTTATGCCCCCCAAACGTATTTTATAAGAAAATGCTTAACAAAAAATCTTTAATTTACAATTCCCTATATGGAAATTTGAAATATTTCTTGGTGAGATAACACATATTTCTTTTACTCTATATTAAAATTTAAGTACAGAATGAGAAATTATTTTTTTTATAATTCTTTACAAGGAAATTATAATTTTAAACCTTCATGTAAATTTGTTTGGTCTTTGAATTCATTATTTATTCATTTGTTAATGAAGACAATTAGTAAAAATTTTAGAAATTAACGGAAAAAGACTATTCATTTTGGTTTTCAGATATGTTTTTAAAAATACTTTAAAATTTCAGGTTTATAATTTGAAGAAAATAATTGCGAAATATATTTTTCAAGGAGATTCAAAATATTTTTAAATTTTGAATCTAGTAAAAATATTAAAATATTTCTGCACTTGAAAATTTAGGAATTGATTAAACGTGTGCATAAGTTAATTATAAGATTCATATTCATTGGAGAATAAAAATACAAACTAAAATGTCTAATATAAGAATAATTAATCTATAATTACTAAAAGGGCTACAAAAGCAATAGAGTTATTTACAGGAATATTTCAGTTGATTTGGTGAACTTTGTCATTTTTTCAATAATTTAAAAATGTATATATTAAATGAGTGTTCAGTCAAGTAATTATTCCAAAAGCAATGCCATAGCTATGGATTAAGGCAAACCATAATGACTGTACAAATGAAGAATGGAAAAGCTTCACAGTTGGCATTGCATCAAGCATCAGCATGCAAGTTTAAGACAGGGTGATTGGGTTTTTTGGTGGTTTATACAGAGGTAACTGCACTCATTGCTTCTTCTCGGATTTTTCTTTCTCTAATTTCTTCTTGAATATTTACATCAGGTCTGCAAAGACTCTTCATTCTCTAAAAACATAAAAAGTTTCATTATTGATAAAAAAAATAATAACTCAAAAACTTATTCACCACAGTTATTCTCAGATAACTTTCTAAAATGAAACAGTTTTTCCAAATATTAATATTACATTATAAAAAGAATTTTAAATATTGTAAAATAAATTCTTACTGATACTTTATTATGTGAATGGAAAAATAATTAAATATTTTTGTATATTTTAATATTTTTTTTTATAAATGCGAAGAAACAATCAAGTAACTTTTCGCAGACAAAATTTTAGATCTTACACAAAAAATTAATTTGGGATGTATTTTCAAATAACAGACTTATTATTAAAAAGTTCAGTTTTTTTTTTTACATTTTTTATGTAAACGAGATACGTAAATTAACTTTAATTTGCAGTTTTAGTAGAAAATTTACCTATATATCACTAATTATTTTAGTGAAATAGTCTATGTCGAATTAAAAGAAAAATGTTTCTGCATTGCATCATTTTCTCATTTGTAATACTTCTGACGTTCATTCATATTAGTTTGAGGCATTCTCATCAGATCTGTTTTCAAAGAAATTATTATTGGGTATTTTCCGAATTCATTTCGAAAGAGCTTGCTTGAAAATTCGTTAAGACATTTGACAAAATAAAATCTTTTTCCATTTTGTGAAACCAACAAAATGTTTCTCGCCAGGGTGTTATTTTCATATTCTTTTATTTTATTTTTACATTATTATTTCTATTTGTACAATTAATCCTTGGGAGCGTTAATGTGTGTCAATTTTGTTCAAAATTTGTGCTTAATTTTGTTCTAAACTGAAAGGTTCTTGGTTCCATTTAATAGTTATAATTGGAAGAAATAAAAATTCAGGAACAAACTCTAAAATTTGCAAATATACCCATAAATTTAAGATAAAATTCAAACTTTTTACGATAAATTTTTCACATGTTTTTAATTAGTTTTCATAGTGTTAAATATTAAAAGTATAACACTAGAGTCTTGGTATATTTGTTGCTCAACCGTCATTTTTTGCGTAGAAAGGCTAAATGGAATGAGATTTATATTTTGAATTAGATTCCACACCACTACAGGCACACCAAAAAGATAGAACCCATTGAACTATTGAAACGAAGGCCAGAACACTAATCATTTGGCTGCCAATTTGGTATACTCAAGATTAAGTACACTCTAAGGTAAAGTATCAAGAATAAGTGGGGATTAAATATAATTATATTAAGATCGGAACTTAAATAAAATTTGATTTTTAAAATATTATTATAAAAACTAGTATAATTAAATATCATCCTGAAAAGACCTATTGTAAAGTCAATTCGTTTTGCCCCCAAATGCGCAATTACTATGAAATGTAATTAGACTAAATGTTAAAAAAGTACGAATGTGTAACGTACAAAATTATTTGTTTCATTTTAAATCTATGATTTACTACAGCATGCATGCCATCGCAATGTCTTAGATAGCTTTGATAATCCTTTGTAGTATCATCTTGATAAATCGAGAGAGAGAGAGAGTGTTTCTTCTTATTCACAGTAGTGTATCTTCAACATTTTAAGGTGAGTTTCCTTAAAATTCAAATTTGAATTGATATGCAGAAAAATGCCATGTGTGAATCTAATAAACAGAACAGTTTTTCAATTGCTGAAAAAATGTCTGTTCCTTGATTGCGGAATGACTTGATACTTCATCATGAAAGAAAATAATTTCATCAATAGTCTTAACTCTTTTTATCCATTTTAGTGGACGATTGATACCTTTTTCTTTCCTGTAGCATTAATAAGATCTACAAGAAAATGAATCCGATAAACAATAACTATGCTGTTTTCATAAAATCATGATACAGCTATAAGAATTTTTTCAATTTACGAACTATCCAGATTATGTAATAAATTACATTTGATGAAAAAGACATAATAAATAAGTTCATATAATGTGTGCACCAACATACTTCCCTGTACTTAGTTCAGAGTTTGATTCTATCAGTTAGGTGAAAACTGCTGGAACTAAACAGAAGATTCCCAATGCTTAATGGTTAGTGTAAATATTTTTATTTCTTTTACCTATTTTTTTGTTTATTTATTATTTAGAAGGGATTATCAGCCTTTCTTTTACCAGCCCCAAGTTTTAATTCTAAGAAAACTATCAAATAAATTATAAAGCAACCTCTACCTAAACTGGTAAAGATCATCCAGAGGTAGGTACAAGGAGGTCTGCTGGCGTAAAACTTGATGTTTAGAGCCAGAAGTATAATTTCACATTAGGATTACGACCTAATACCATAGACAACAGTAGTGAACACGACGAATATTCGATTAAATTGGAATTCGTCGTGTTCACTAAAGTTGTCTGAAAATAAAAACGACACCCTAATTAACCAAGCTTCCGCGGATTCAGATTATAATGTTGGAAAATATGTTTGCACTCCTTCAAGAAAACATTTTTGGTTTTTTTATGAGTAGACTCTATTACTACAACATCTGATAGAAATATTCATTTTTATCTATTATGATTAACATGAAAAAATATACTAAAAATACCAATCTAAGTGTATATATTCTTCCAATCACTAGAAACTATTGCACAGAGGCAAACTAAACATTAAAATATTGTAAATCATAATCAAAACTAGCAAAATATCAAACTCATAATGAAAAATAGAAGAATAATATACTGAGTTATCCGGAAAGTCCGTGCCGATATCTTAGGACAATTTAAACGCAGTTCATTTAAATATTAATATACATTAATTAAATTTTATAGGTACCATTTTGCTCCACAACCTTTCTCTATCTTTCGTGTAGCTTGAGAATTCCGTCCTTCTAGAACTTATCAGATTTCTCATCAAAAAATTTGTCTAAATGGGTTTTGATCTCAACCAAAGAATTGAAATTTTTTCCATTATCCATCATTCACATCCTCACCATAAACAGCGCATATCTTATTTGCCACTTGTGTGGCATTTTTTCCCTTTCGGAAAAAGAAAAGCATTAAATACCTATAATGCACTAAATTTACCACCATATTCTAAGGCGTACAAAACTGATAAAAATTAACGAATCATAACCAAACTTTTTTCCAAATATGTCTGAAGCTATCTCTTTTAGAAGATGTACACATGTCATTTGTTTTCAATAATTATGATATATTCAGTCAGGTCTCTCGCGCTACCTACCGAAAATCCACATTAACTTTCCGGACAACCCAATAGAAAAGAAAATCATTAGAACTTCGCAATAGTTTTATCATTAGAAACTATTGCTTAGTTCTAATGATTGGAAGAATATATACTCTTAGACTGGTATTTTTAGTATATTCTTTTATATGTTTATCATAATACGCGAGGTTTGTAAATGAAATAATGACAACTTAACCTAGAAACTCGCACAAGGGCGGGCATGTGCAAATATGATATGGGAGTGGTGAAATGGCGCTGTTGTAGATGTGTAGAATGCAAAAAACAATCGATCTGCTTAGATGGGTATTTGTTGTGTAGTGTTAAAGTGAGGTGTTTCGTTACCATCGCTCTAAATCATGTTTTCAAAAGGTAATCAATGGTCGTGGCTTAAAATCGAGGTTATCCATGGGCACGAGCCTATGACCCTGAATTAAAGCGTCAATCAAATGAATGGCGTCACCAAGGTTCACCACGTCCACAGAAATTTCAACCGGAAATCAGTCGGGTGAAGGTTATGCTGATTGTGGCATACGACTGGGACGGTGTGATCTTACACATGCTGTACCTAAAGGACAAACTATCAACGCAGATAACTATTGCCAATTTCCACGGCACCATCTGCGTCCGGCTATGCGGCGCAAACGCCCACGTTTGTTGCTTAACAATCTCCCTATCCTATTGCATGACAACGCTCATTGCCATGTCACAAACATTCTTTCCTATTGCGACGATGACAGTGGGAAATCCTGGAACACCCTCCTTACTTATCTGACATGAGTCCTAGTGACTTCGATATGTTTCCGAAGTTGAAGGAACCCGTCCAAGGTAAAATATTTCATGACGATTTATCTCTACTCCAGGCCGTAGGGTGTTCTGACGCTCACATCCACAATCAAAACATTGCTACTTGTCTACAACGTCTTCCTGACATTGGATAAAAGGTTATAAGCTTTGCTGATGATTACATAGAAGAAATGTAGTGCAACTGTACTTGTAAATTCAATAAAAATTGATTTATACCTATGTTGCCATTACTTAATTTACAACCGTCGTTGATAAAAATGAACAGGCATCTTACAAACAAATCTTTGTAAGATGCCTGTTCATGTTTAGTTTGCCTCTATGCAATAGTTTCTAGGGATTGGAAGAATATATACACTTAGATTGGAATATTAAAGGCATCTTACACAAACTAATAGAAAAGATTCAAATAATTATTTGTGTACTCTTTTTATGAATCATCATAGTTTTTATTTGTGCACCTATATCTTTGTAATAGGTTACGTAGTTTTTTAAATTAATGTTAATACTTTTATTTTCTAGTCACATTACGTTGAGTGGACAGATGCATCGTTAGTGCTCTTGACCTCAATTCAACAGTTCGTGGGTTAGATTCCTGTCTTTGTAGTTGTTGGGAATCAACTTCAATACGTATTATTATTATATCTCAGATGAAAAAATTTATCATAGAGAGACAAACAAACCAAGTCCTTTCATAAAATTTAAATAAGGGAAAATAATGTCTTGATTTAAGAGATTAAGGAATAAAAAATAAAAAGAAAACTAAAACTGAAATTTCAATGAATTTTGTGCACCCTAAACGCAAGAAGTTGTTATGCTCCTTGTAAAGGTTCTTTATTATAACAGAAAGCAAATTTTTTTGTTAATTAATCACATAAAATATTGTAAAATTAAAACAGGAGAGTATCACATTATTTTTCAGTTAAATTAGTTAATGTGAGTATTTAAAAATGAACATGGTAACAGAATATCTCACTAATAATTGCTTATTTCAATCTCACATGAATATCCATCTGCAAATAAAACCATTAATAATTCATAACGAAAAATTTAGAGTGCTTGAAAATGTTTTCAATATAATCAAATGAGATTTTAAGTGTAATTGTGAAACAAAGATGGAAAACATGTAATGCTGCAATAAGAAATTATAAATTATTTAATGAAAAAAAATTACATCCGTACTAGGAAAATATTTTACTGAAATATACCACTCAGTTCTATTATACTGTATGGGGCTGATAAACTGATAAAAATTGTGTGTAATGTAATTTTTACTTTGAATTCAAATCTCTGCGATCAGAATTTTTCTATTACCTACTGTAGTAAAAAAATTACAAATCACAGAATTTATTTTCTAACTATTGGTTCATGATATGCTGAGAATATTGACGACTTTTAATCTTTATTTGCTAAAATAGGCAT
>JAPDSC010051411.1:800696-831373 GCA_026290005.1 Latrodectus geometricus | reverse complement strand
TATATATATATATATATATATATATATATATATAGAAAAAATATTTAATTATTTAATTTTAAATTAATATTTCTTAGATTAATCACTTAAATAAATATAAAAAATAAAATAAATTATATATATCGCTTTGTATTTAACAAAATCTCTTTTAAAAATATTTTTGGAAAAGTAAAAAATGACGCAAAAACATATCCATAACTTGAAGAACGTCATATGACATTTTGTTATTAACGCAACTACACTTGTGAAAGAGACAAAAACAATAACTTGCCGGAAAAATTGCTAAGATTATATTTAATAAAAATGATGTAATATGTGCATGAATCACAAAAATACTATTTTTGATGAAGAAGTAAATTTAAATGTACTCTAAATTGTAAGAAAATATATGAGGAGATAATACTGTAATAGGTAAAATAAATCTTCATATTTATAATTTGTGTTGTTTCAATATAGGATTTTTGTTAATTCTTACTTGTGTCACGAAACAAAGTCCCATAATATACGAAATGATGCACACTATAGCTATGAAGATTTCTTTATGTGGTCGTAGTAATCGTGGCCATTCATCTACGACAGCAGTGATAAAGCCTTCCATTGTACAAAACTGCAAAATATAATGAGAAATTGTCAATTATATGATCACGGTAGACTGTCTTTTACAAAAAATCATTAACATCTTTTATTTCTTTCGACGCAATTAGCCCTTTCAGTCAAATTCTTCCTGAATCAATCTTTTTTTTTGTAATATTTTACACAATTTAATTAATAAAATAGAACATTGTCATTTAAGGATTAATCTGTGTATAGTTAGCATTATTTAACACATCTTTCATATAAATTATTTTGCATAATCATTTGAAGCGGAAGGGAAAAGACAAAATGTAATGTTCAATAATAAGCTTGCTTTTCATGAGATTGTCAAAAACTGGATACAAATTAGTTTATTTTGTTTTTAATGGGGGAAATTGCAAAATACTTATAACAGCCCTATTGCCCTATTATGGACTTCTTTAAAAGAATGATTCCTTTATATTATATCATACTTTCTAGATATTCACAAAGAAATTAAATTGTCGATAACTGTATGTCCTATTTTAGAAAATTGTAGTGACTACTATTCTTATGTATTTAATTTTTTGTAAACTACTGTGTATTTTATACTCAAACAATATTATGTATGCTTGAAATTTCTATAAAACAACTGTTTCAACAAATATTTTTTTCTGGGATAACATTACTTCTAAAATATTTCTAACTGTTATAACAATAAACTTGCATTAATCAAAAAGGTAAAATTTTAGAGAAACGTACCTGTTAAAAATTTTCTTCTGCTAAGATACCAAAAAAAGAGATTCTGAGATAAAATAAAACTTACCTTTACTGTTTACACCATATTAAGTTTGCTTAAAAAATATTAAAAGTTTAGATTTCTGAAAATTTAACACTGATTAAACAAGTGAGAAAATTTTTTATTCATGTCATCATATACATACAATAAATCACAGACATCCTTAAATAATTTTTGCTTTATTATAATTGTGCAAAATTCTTTAATCTCGGTATTTTTTCAAAAAACTTTAAAATTACTGAAAATATGATGAGAAAAATAAATAATTTCATTATAAGAAATAAAGTTTATTATTCAAAACACACGTCATAAGCAGATTTATCAATACCTGACTGTCAAGACCTAACATTAGAATCATGAGGAAGAAAAGTACAGCCCACAAAGGAGATATTGGAAGTTTCAGTACAGCTGATGGATAAGCTAAGAAAGCTAAGCCAGGACCTAGAATAAAAGATAAAATGTGTGAGTTTATTAATCATCTAAAAATTTTTCTGCTGCTTTTTTACAGTTAAAATCCAAATGATTAATTTTGTTGATGCTCCATTACCTGATGCGGCCACTTCACTAACTGGTTTGTTTTGTTCATGAGCCATGAACCCTACGACTGAGAAGATGACGAACCCAGCGAACATAGAAGTTCCACTGTTGATGCATGAAACTATCAAAGAATCCCTTCAAAAAAATATAAAATTAATTTCAATAAACAAAATTACAGTCATTGCAGAAATCTCAACTTGGAGATTAAGAGAAAAAAAGTTTACTTTGCAGCGTATAAAATTTTAAAAATGCTCTATTTCCAAAATCTTATACGCTGCGATTTAAATAGAAATCATAAATGTAAATAATTTTTTTGTATTGAATAAATATTGTCTTCGTTCAAATTTGCAAGATATATTTTGTAACCCCATAAAACAACATCATTTGTTTGAGTTAAGTTCGATTTTTTAGATTCTAATAAATTCTTTAGTTCTAAAACTTCTTTTATAAAATGATGTAATATTGATTTATATTATTGTTAAAATTATGGCCTCAGATATTCTGCATAGCTGTAAGAGAAATAACGTCATTATAGAATAAAATAATTTTGAATAGTAGTAAAATTAAATTCTGTAAAAGTACCATCACAATCACGAAAATCCATATAAATTAGACAAACGTTGCAATACATAATTGCTAACGCAAATGGAGAGAGAATTAAGCAGTTTTCCCATGTAATGTGTTTGCAATTCCATGTAATGACTTAATGTGATCACACCCAGCTGTGTAACTCTCTTGCAGCAAAGCATCAAATTTAAAATATTCTGTTCTACATTAAACATAGGTTAAAATTTATTGAGTACCGAAGCTTATACATGAAATTGCTCAAAGCAACTAATCTATATTTTACCAAAAAAAAAAAAAGATTGAAGGGTAGATTTTTTTATAAATAGCATCGCAAAAGAAGAAACGGTTTAAAATTCTTTGACGACTCTTCAAGAACCTTCACTATTAGAAATGAAATATATAAATATATTATAAATTTTAATGTATTATATTATAATAAATATTTAATATATTATAAATTTTAATTGAGAATTTTATTAATAAACAACTATAAAAAAATAAGTTTTATTCTAAATTTAAATAACAAAACAATATAAATTTTATTTTTTACGAATGACCTTTGTTTTTACCATGTCAATTTCGGCGATAAAGCGCGAAAGTGCCAAGCTCCATGTTCTTTTCGTCAGTCAGGAAACTAAACAGGTGATCGCTCACTGGACAATCTAGCGACCGCCAGGTGAATCGTATTCTTTTGGCCGACCCGTCTTCAAAACTAAATTTTCTAATTGACACAGGAGCCGACGTATCTGTTTTGCCTAAAAAATATGCTCCAAAAACCACAGATATGGGTGCATGTTTATCGTTTATTAAATAATATCAATGCACACCATTCTGTTATTGTTACAGACTTCATTTGAATGTATCGATGCACTGAATTTGTTAGTTAACCAAATTTCTTAATTTGAAACCATTAAAGGATGCAGCGACTGTTATATTGCTTGTCCATAAACTGAATAATTTACAAACAGCTCTATGTAAGAAAAAGGCATAATTGGCCTAATTATGAATCCATAATTGTTCTCATTGACCTCATTTCTGCATCCATACGAGGTCACATCATTATGGAACAAATGAATTGATGGAAGTCTCAAATTTAATTTTGTTACTGATATTTTATTGCATTTTTTGCCATTTATAATTTGTTTCTCTATATATTTTTATTTGTTGCCATTTAATATTTATTTTATGCGTATTTCTTTCAGCATTGTTACATGACCTCAGTTAAAAGATCCTGTTCGGTGATTTTGTTCGTTAAATGGAATTATCTATCAGATATTGAATATGTGTGCATATTTTTTGATTGCGCTTTTATGAAAATTAGTAATCATATCAGTAATCGTACTGTAAATGCTATATACTTTATATAAATATAATGTAGTTTACCTGTAGACATTATTGCTATATTTATTATAACTTCCTAATGCTATTAGTGAACCTAAACCAAGACCATATGAGAAAAATATCTGTGTTGCAGCATCGATCCAAACCTGAAACATAAAAACACAAAATCATTTATTAAAGCATACAAAATAAGAACGAGAATTGACATTTCATGTTAATGTGCTTAAAATGCCTGATTTCAGCAAATCAAATCTATTAACTCAAAGTATTATTATATATATGTATTATAATATTAGTTTGGGGTAAAAGTAATCCATTATTTTTTCGGTAGATGTCTGTAGTGATCGATATCTAGGGAGGTTTCTACCAAACAATTTCAGATTTATGCTTCGTTGGAAAGGTGACATTTGACACTAAAATATCCTCTTGCGGTTTTTTGTTTGATTAATTTAGTTACGAGTACAAAGTTTTAAAAATGGAAGACACAAACAGAAAATTCGATCCATTTTCGTTTTTCTCTTGTAACGACGAAAAAGATAGCCAGGTGGCTAAAATTGTGAAAGTTGTTTATCGTCCTATATGAGACTGTAATAACCAGTTACGTACAATTTTTGTTTCGTCGATCCCGTTCGGGTATTTTTGATGTTAGAGATGCACTTCGCATGTGGATACAGCATCGTCGAAAATGTCTGTAAAATATCAAAAATGGTCGAAGTTGACCGCATGTCAGCAGTCGTAACGCACAAGACCTAAAAATCTACATGAAAACTGTTTTATTTCCTTTTTACAAAGCGAATCCAAAAGAAGTTACATAAAGTTCACGTGAAAATAATGGATTTCTTTTTCCCCAAACTAATATATATTGTATATATATGCATTATCATGTATATGTAATTTAGTTTGTATAAAAATTTTTTTTACTTATTAATGTGTGAAATCGAATTCACATATGATTTTCAGATTCCGATAATGAGACAATCTAAATTCTCTTCCTATGAAACATTGGTATAGTTAAATTCCATTATTAACTACTTGATAAAAAATAGTTAATAAGTAAGTCATTCATGATTTGTTCTATATTATCATTCATTGAATATCATGTGTGTGCGTGAAATGACACATATTTAAATGTTATTTATAAAATAAGAACAAAAGTTTTCCTGTGTCCCACAAATACGCATTAATTTGTTTATGAATAGATTTAAATTTTAAAAAAGTTAACGGTAGGTAATTAAAATTTAGATAAATTAATTTTTAAAAATTGTGTATCTTTAAAATTACTATTAGATTTATAAAAATGTATCGAACTTAATGCTTTTTCTTACTACAACAAAAAAAGGGAATAATATGAGGAATATATAAGTCAATAGTAAATATTCTAGATTTTTTAACCAGTAAAACAATTGCCTTGAAAACACTATGTGAGAGTTTTTGATATATGTAATATATTATAAAGCTTTCAATTTAATAAACTAATAAGCAAAACAAACTAATATTCTATTAATGAAAATATAAGAAATTTGATATTAAAACTGCTTAAATGTATTAGTTTTCATGGAGTAGTTAGTTCATAAAGGATTATACTATATTTATGTTTTAATACATCACATGTATATTATAATACTTATGTTATATTATTGATTATACTTATGTTTTAATACAGCATAATTAGATAAGGGCTGCTGTGTGCTTGTGCATTGAAGATTAGATAAGTACACATAAGAATCCAGAACAACATTCATATAATATTGATGTGAATTTAGATGTAATAATCATCAATTATATGCAAGATACAGTTTGGTCACGAAAAAGTATTTGCATCGAAACTCATTGAGCCACAATACAGATGCGAATTTTAAATCAAAATGAAATATAACGAGATATTTAAATAACAGTTTAGCCCACTAATGAACAAAGGATTATCACAAGCAGTTCATTTTAGTTTAATAGCACTGATTACTTGAAGATGCAATTCCCGTATAGTTATAGCCAACATGTTTTCATTAACTCGTAAGATTTTAAGTGAAAGTGTTCTTTACATCGATGACAATATAAATAGTCCTTTGTTTTATTGTGCTATCAATATAAAACAATTTTCTAAATTACGTTGATCAAGAAGATGCATGAATTAACTTAAAATAAGAAATATTAAATATGAAATAAGAGGCAAGATATTTCATTGTCTTAAAAAAACCAATAAATATGTGTACTTATTTAATGATTAACAACGAAACAATGTTACAATCGAGTAGACGTCATTTGCCACGTAACTGTATATAGAGTATTTTAGGGATTATCTGAAACATGGAGTTAGACATAAAAACTTTGTTGAATTAAAATAATTTGCACTATTTGGAAATTCCTTAAGATTAAACTAAATATTCTAGGCTACCATTGCAGTACGTAATGCATCTTATTGTACCTTAGAGTTAGCATAGTAAAGTTCTAGAACCTATTTCAAGTATAAATGTTTCGAACAGGAACTGTTGTGCATTGATCTGAAATATTAGTCATTTAATTATATTGATTGCTTTTTGGGAGTATATAACCAATCCCCTGGAGGGCATGTCGCGGATACGGGAATGCCTCCATCTGTTGATCAGATGGGTGGTAAGAAATGAAATACATCCCACAGACCAACAGGCAGAAGATCAAACTTTACGGAGGCCATGTCATCAATATTTCCCTCAGATTTTGTAATATTTTGTGATTGACATATCCGCGGGGTAGCCGACGCACCACGAGCTGAAGTCCGGGGCCATGGCGAAGAAAATTCATGAACTCCAATGAACCATAGCCAAGACAATTCGGAATCGGCAGTCTTTGTAACTTTCGGTGGTGTTAAGTGATTTTTCTATTTCTTTACTTTTCTTCTTTTGCTGGATCCAGGGACACGAGAAAAGCGACAACTTTAATCTATTGTACTTGAAATATTACTTATTCCTCTTTTCTTAGGAACCCTTTACTGATGTTGTTATATCAAAGTTGTGAAATTTATTTGTACTATTTTTTCAAAAGAAACGCTGTTAATTTATACAATCCTAACGACTGATCTTAAGGTTTAATTACTTGAGATATTTACCATAGCTTATATTTTTCATAGAAATGTACTCATTATATGTATATATATAAAGATAGATAGATAGATATGCACTGCATTGGAGTTCATTCCTATTTAAAAATTTTTTATCTTCTTTTCATCAGCCTGAAGAAGCTAAAAATGAATAATGAAAACATTTCATTGACGCAAATTCTGATAGCTGCGAGGGGCTTACAAACGGGTGTAATGAATGAATCTTCTATACTGATATCGTAACTGCTCTCTCTCTCTCTTAAGACTGAAGTTAATATTCTCAAAGAGATTAAATACTTTAAATAAACATTCAAATAGCCCGATTCTTTTTTTTAACTTCAAAGCTTCCATTATAAGCGATGCGATTTTCTTGGGGCCACATTTCCCGATTCTCCAAATAATTATAATTATATACAGTAATCGAATAGTTCAGGGACTGTGCTGCCTTAAGGTATCCGTTGCCTTTTATGTATATAAAACTATTAATAATATCTTTTAGATATTTTTAAGCAAATTGGTCAAATATTCATGAAAAATATAAAATGTTGTCCATCATAAATTTCCTAAGTCTTCATTCTACGCCGATGTCAAAAACAGGTTGTAATATCATGGATACAACTCGACTACGTATAACATTAATGTGAAATATTTGAAAATGTTTTAAATACGCTATTCGCGTGAGAAAATGCGTGTGATTGATTAATTTATTAATGAACTCCACATTATAGCATTAACATTAAAAACAGTTATTTGCATTTTCCCTTTAACACAGTTTTCTTCTTAAAAGTAATTTTATTTTTTTATAATCTCAATATGAATTTTAATATATATGTCAATGTATAACAAGTTCATTCACTATTAAGTAAATTATTTCTATAATTCCGTATCGAATTCAATTGAATCAGCTGTATTAAAAAGTTGAGTTTCAAATCTCTGTTTAAAATTTATCAAAACAAATTGTAGTTACAAGATAGTGAAAAATAGTTTAAAAAATTAGTGCATCTTCTCAAATTTCAGTATCTATGAGGACTCTTAATTTTTGGACTAACGTTTTTATTTCGACTTGTTATTAAATTTATATATTGCAATGCCTATATTTGCATTTATTTACTTTTCAGTTATCCCTCATGAAAACCAAGCTACTCTTTGTATTAGAATTTTCAAATAAGGATTAGAATAATTTTAAATTATTGGAATGTTTAAAATGATCAGAGGAAATCTTATGTTTTATTAATTTTCTAATTATGCTTTCTTTTACGGATGTAATGGGGAAAACTTTTTCCTTTAATGATTTTTTGTAATTATTACACATAACCGTTTCAATATAAACGATTTTCTAAGTGAAAATTTCAGGGATCTAACAGAGCTAATAAATGTAGAATTAGATAAAAAAAATAATGTTAATACTTAAAGGTAAAATCTTGATTGCATTTTGAGTAGTTTAACAAATTTAAGCAAAATCTGGATAATTTTATTTTTAATCAAGTTTTACCTTTATTCCATCTTATAAATTATGCAATAATTTTATGTTTAGCTCGAACCAATTTTTATCGAGTTTTCTGGATTCAATTACAGACTTTGAATAAAAATTTTAATCCTTCCTGGTACACAAATTGGTATAATGTCAAAAAATCTCAAGTCAGCTAATGATTAATATGCTTGTCTTATGTAAATTATAAAATGTTATTTTAGGGTTAAATTTCTCAGATAATATTTTATTTTTACATTATACTTTTTGTAAATGTGTGAACGGCAATACATTTTCGTCGTTAATAGAGATTTCGTCACACATTTAAAGCTAAACAAAATTTTCAATTTTTTTAAAGAAATCTTATTCTTTCTATTGACTTAATTTCATTATTACAAGTTATTATTTCTGTTGACAGAAATTTTTTATATTTAATGTTAAATAAAATTCTGATAAGAAAAATCTTAACTATATGAAGGTGAGGAAAGGTTTATTTTTCTTTGCAACATAAGTTTGCGATTTCATTCCAAAATGAGTGCTTCTCCTTTAGGATTTTAGATGATACATTGAAATGATACTTGAGAGGGATACAAAAGTCTCTAATTTTCGATAATGGGATTTTTAGCCATCCTTCAGCTGACCATCTCCTTCTAGTGTCATTTTAAAATGACACTAATGACTGTCATTTTAAGGATTTATTTATATCATGTTGAATCATCTGGAGAAAGCAACATTCGTTTACTGTTTTGTAAATGTACTGTTAAGAAATGCCTCCAAGCTAACATGATATATTTTACTTTTTCTCTATCATAGTGAATTCTAAATTATATTAGAATATTTTCAGAAGGGTTGTCTAAAAATATTAAAAAATATAAATAATCTTAACTTACATTTGAAAATTTAGATGAATCGAAATAATATGCGACAACACACACATTCTTGAAAGTCAAATTCTATTTTGTACAATATCTAATAACATGTAAAACGTAATGGAAAATACTTATGTATCTACAATATTATAATAATTTTGTTTTACTAAGATATTTTTAAATACTTGTTTTATTGTAATAACCATTTAATGTAATTAAATGATAGTGAATAAACAGAAAAAATTTAAAAATTCTTAAATTAGAAAAACACATCAAACAATGACTAAATAAATTTATTTTTATATATTTTTTGTTTATAAATAACTTTGGGTGTTCAATTAAATTTATATTTAAAATAAAGATTAATAATGTTTTATGTAATTTCCTTAGATTTTTTTAAGCAATTAAAAACAATAGAATCTATTTCATTGGAAGAATATCTCACGCTCTTTAATTAGTCATTCCTGTAACTACTTATAATCTTTGATTTTATTCATAAATGAATGCCAAGCAATGGCTTCTAAAAAATATGTTTCATACTAAAACTGAAATATAAAGCTTATGATGTTTTACTTTATTGTCAAATATCTTTATAAAATAAACTAAATTTTCTTACACTGAATTTTGATTCAATTTGTAATGCTTCTAATTAAGATTTTAAAGTTCATTATAAAACCAATTATATGAATGTCATAAGAACATGTTAATTTTATTATTGTTTTTTTCACAGAGATATCCTTTTCAACTGGATGATTTTATGTGCATATAAAAAGATGCAAATAAATATTTAAGTACCCAGAAGACACGTTTTGTCATAGAATACTTTGAAAAAATAGTTAAACTAAAAAAGTAAAAATAAAATTTTAAAAAGGAGAAATTATGGTAAGAATTATTGTAGAAATTATGGTATTATGGTAGAAATTATGGTATAAGGAGAAAATATGGTAAGATTCATTCTTCTAAAACAGAACTTTTAATGTTATTTCGTTCTCAAACACTACTACTATTCTACACTTACTACTTTCTAATGCTTTTCGTTAGGCGTAAATATATGTATAAATTAAAATTTATAAAAAAATAACAATCAGCGTAAAAATACCCCGGTCACCAAATATTATTAGTTTTCCAAAACATTATTTTTATAATTTGACACTAGAAACAACTTTTTGCGTTAAAACGTTTCTTCTCATCTAAAAAGGGAATAAAATTATATAGATAACAAAATTTAAGAAACATGATCAGGGAAAGAGAGTTATTATATCAGACTCGCTGTAAAATTGTAACGCGTTCATTTTCTTCAAAATAATTAATTTGCTGACACTAAATCTATAAATTTTATAATCAAGAAAGCAAAACAAGATTCGAATAAATTTAATAAGTGTGTACTTCAACCTGATTTGTAAATAAAAATGATAATTCAGCTATCAATATATTACCGCTTGGATACCAATTACAAAATCAGAATTGCAACATTCCATCATTTTCAAAACAACGATCATAGGAAATGCCTTTTTTGTTTCCGGAATACTTTTTTACTATCCAAAACAATGTTAATTTATTTAATTAATTTTCATTTATTAATATGCGTAAGAAATGAATAGAATATATATGTAAAATTATTTAATTTTTAAATTATGATATTCACAATATAACTTTCATTTTAAAAATTTTATAAATAAAGGTTTTATAATATAATGATAAAACACTAAATATTTTCTCTTTTTTTACAACTTTCTTAAAGTCTGAAATCTACTTTATTATCCAAAAAAAAAAATGTTATCAATTAACAAATTACAATTTACATTTCCAATATTTCTTTTCATTTTTTGTCAATATCTAGCATTATGGTCTGAATGACTGTCATTTTAATGAAACATGTGACTTAAAATAATATACGTCATGAGTATTTGAAATAATATTTAAACAAGTCAATTCAGAGATATGAAGCTGAATATTTTAATATGCATTACGATGTTTCTCTTATCAAAAATAAATAAAATAGTTATTTAATTATAATTAAAATATTATAAATAGAAATAATTTTTTTAAATTTATAAAAATATTAATGGGAAAATGAATGCTATTGAAACTGAAATAAAATTTCTTTCTTGTTATTAAACTCATTCTTACATCAATAAATTATTTTATGTTTACTCTTTTTAATCATTATTGAAAGATAACTTGATAAATCCAATCAAAACTAATTAGGCATTTCCATCTTGTAAAGATCGAATGCTGGTCAAGATAAGTTTATTTCGTGTAAGTAATTGAAAGTGCAAAATTTCTAAATACACTACTGGACATTAAAATTGCTACACCAAGAAGGCGACATGCAACAGACGTGAAATTTATACGAAAGGAAGAAGGTGCTGTGATATGCAAATGATTAGCTTTTCAGCGCATTCAGACAAAGCAGGCACCAGTAGCGACACCTACATTGCGTTTAAATGAGGAAATTGTTTAGCCGGTTCCTCATACACAAATTGCATTTGAACGTTGTTGCCTGGTGAAAAGTTGTTGTGATGCCTCGTGTAACAAAAATAAATACGTACCAGCACGTTTCTGACTTTGATAAAGGTCCAATTATAGCGTACCGGGATTGCGGTTTATCTTATCGCAGTATTGCTGCTCGCATCGGTCGAGATCCAATGATTGTTAGCAGAATATGGAATCGATGGGTTCAGGACGGTAATACGGAACGCCATCTCAACGGCGATCACAACGGCCACCTATCACTAGCAACCGAGACAGGCATATTATCCGCATGGCCGTAATAGATCGTGCAACCACGTCACGAGCCGTGAGTCAAGAAACGGGGCCGTTTGGAAGACAATAAGTGTCTGCACGAACAGTTCGACGACGTTTGCAGCAGCATGGACTCTCAGCTCGGAGACCATGGCTGCGGCTTCCCTTGACACTGCGTCATAGACAAGAGAGCCTTCAATGGTGTGATCAACGACGAACCTGGGCGCACAAATGGCGAGACGTCATCTTTTCAGATGAATCCAGGTTCTGAGTACAGCATCATGATGGTCGCATCTGTGTTTGGCGGCATCGTGGTGAACGCACACTGGCAGCGTGCATTCGTCATCGTTATACTGGCCCATCACCTGGCGTGATGGTATGGGGTGCCATTGGATACACGTCTCGGTCACCTCTTGTTCGCATTGACGTTGCTTTGAACAGTGCACGTTGCATTTCTGGTGTGTTACGACCCGTGGCTCTACCCTGTATTCGAGCCCTGCGAAACTCTACGTTTCAGCAGGATAATGCCTGACCGCATGTTGCCGGTATTGTACGGACCTTCCTTGATACGGAACATGTTCGGCTGTTGCCCTGGCCAGCAAGTTCTCCAGATCTTTAATCAATAGAAAACGTCTGGTCAATGGTTGCCGAGCGACTGGCTCGTCACCAAACGCCAGTCACTACGGTTGATGAACTGTGGCATCGTGTTGAAGCTTCATGGACATCTGTACCTGTACATGCAATCCAATCTCTGTTTGACTCAATGCCCAGGCGTATAACTGCTGTTATTACTGCCAGAGGTGGTTGTTTTGGGTACTGATTTCTCAGGATCTATCCAGCCAAATGTTTTGAAACTTTAATCACTTGTTATTTCTAGTATAATATATTTGTCCAATAAATATCATTTTGTTATCTGCATTTCTTCCTGGTGTAGAAATTTTAATGGCCAGTAGTGTAATTTGCACTTGTTTACTTGTATTTAGAATTACTTGTACTTATATGATTTGCATTCATATTTTCATTTAAAATAAATTTAAAGAACAAAAATTGAAAATGTTAAATCAATTTAAAGATACAAGCGGGAGTGGTCAGCATAGTGCCCTGATTAAATCCCATAGAACATGTGTAGGATGCTTTGGGGAGACGCATTGCGGCACGATTGCATCTCCCGGGAACACGCAGCAACTGAAACAGATGCTGATTGAGGAATGGACACTCTTACCACAAGAACTGCTAGACAATCTGGTGCTGAGTATGGGGAGACGGTGCGAAGCAACCATTTCAGTAAGGGGAGGGCATATCCCATACTAAGGAACATCTATTTGTTATTTTTCCTCTTGGAGAGACGATCTTGTGCAGGGATACCGTGAGTTCAATAAAGACTGTTTTTGTTACACTGTATGAACTGTATTCATTTTGTGCAACTATGTTTTCGTCATCCTTTAAGTACAAAATGATGTGTTTCATGTCTGAATTTCATGTCTCTCAGATGATTTTTCGCGGAGTTATGACAGAAAACCTACTTGTTGTTTAAGTTTTGCACACCAGTGTATGTATGTATGTATGTGAATAGATGCTTTTAATTAGATTTCTGGTTAAAAAAATCATTTTGCTGAATAAATTTTTTTGGATAGAATTATCTGAAAGTTATGAAAACATAAAAATAGAAATTTTCAGATTTCACTAAACGATTATATAATAAAAATATGCGTGCACATTATTCCGTTGGACACTTCGGTGAAAAAATATATACCAATAAATGATGCAAACTATATAAATTAAAAAGCAAAAAAATCTCTTAATTTCATATATTTAATCTTAATACACGATATTCTAATTTCTCAAACATATTTTTCACCATTATGTGTAAACGTAAAATCCAAATGGCACAATTTTGAATTATAAATCAGGTTAATTAACTAGTAACTCACTTCGTGTGAAACTGAAATCACATGTTGAGTACGTGACTTATTTATGTGTTTGGGAAAGCGTATATACATTTAACAATTCCTTTATTTTTGAATGTGGCCCCATAAAAATTTAAAAAAAGCTTCCATCAAGTTATTATACAAAACTGAATTAGACAATATTCAACTATGAAGTATAATATTCAACTAAATTATGTAATGTAAAGAATAGATATTTGACACATGGCAAAACCAAGTGATCAACTGGTTTCATTAAGATATCAACGGACATTTAGTGATAAATTGCTTTTAGGGAAACTCAAAATTTTAATACATGTAGCTTTTTACCTTTGGTGAGTTGTTCCCATAATATAAATCGATTCAATTCTCAAGCAATAAATATAAAAACAATTAATATATTTGCATTTTTGTTTAAGATACAAAAAATGATTATGCTTAATATAGTTTTGTATTAATATTCTTACGTTTAAGTATATAATTATTATTAATGGTTAAGTAAAATTAATATGCTTGAGTTTAAATAAAATATAATCTTTATAATTTGTACCCTCAAACAGTTATACAAATGTAAGTATTAAACATGGATAGATAATATACATAAATTTGAAATCTATTTTTATTCACACACATAATTTAAATACTACTTGACACAATAAAGGTTTCCAAAATTCTAAAATGTCTTAGACAGAAAAGATTTTGTGAAATTTTAGATTTTAAATTTAACTTGCTTTTGCTATTTTTTTGTTTATTTAAATTAACATAGCTTATTATAAAAGGAATTTATGTGTACACCAAAAAATGAATATTATACATGCACAAAAAATTATTAATTTATAACGAAACTCATAAATGAAAAATATTTTTCTTTGTTCTCTGATCATTAACATTTATGCGCTTTTGTATAAAATCCACCAAAAACTATAGCTTTGAATAATTATAAACTCTTCATTATAAAATTTGTATTCATATAATCATTCTACTATGAAATATGTATAAATATGAGCTTATATACAGTTTATTTTATGTGTTCTGATACTCTTATAAAATAATGACAATTGGTAAATATTTAAATATATGGTTAATTTTGTACTCATTATTTCTTATAAAATTTATTTTAAGGTATATTAATAAGGTTTAATTTGAAGCCTATAATGAGGTAATATAACCGTTTCTTAACGGAAAAAATTGTTACCTGAGAATCTCCGAGTTTGTTCATATCTGGCCAAATGTAAAATTTGATGCCATCACCAGCACCAGGAAGAGTAAGCCCTCTAATGAGAAGGATGAATAACAGGAAATAGGGAAATAAGGCAGTAAAATAAACAACCTATTTACAAAAAAAGTCAAAACAAAATTTATTATTAAGTAAATACAAAATTATAATGCACGTACTGATTTTTTTTTATATCAGAAGATTAATAATTATATATAAATAACTTAAAAATATTATTCCTCTAACTTTCTTCATTGAAATTTGGTGGAAAAATATTTCCAGTATTCCTACCTTAAGCACTGTCACCACTTTAAAAAATAGTTTAAAAATTCAACACTTTAAACACAATTTTATTTAAAAGTAAATTTTAAAAAATGCATAATTAATTTATGTAATTATTAAAATGTATAACGATGATTAACTACATTTATCCATAGAATAAATTCAACTGATTCAAGTTTAAGCATATTTTAGTTTACATATTAATATATAAAGCCTAAAACAACATAACTTTTGTAAACTGTAAACTTTTGTAAACTGTTTGAGTAATTTTGTTAACTATTTTTAAATGAATATTTTGTAAATTACTAAAATTACCCAGTGCTAAAACTACCAGTACTTTAAATTATTTATTTAACCACATTTTTTAAATAACCATTAAAATACGTCTCTTTTTAATCTAAAAGCAACAAAATCGAATATTGCAAAGAAATATTCATTGTGTAAATGTTTAGCATAAAATCAAGCTTCAACTGAAATTGAGAACTTTTGTTTCAAAAATATTAATGTACACTTTTGAAACACATTGCTATTAAGAAATTAAATAAAACCATTAATAAATATTTCTACTTATAGTTATGAACTTTTCAATATTTTATAAAACTTTTCTCATTATTTATAACAAATTTTGGTACTAATTTGTATTTATACTAACCAACTGTTATACTAACCAACTGAAAATATTAAACATTACAAGAATAAATTATCTACATGAATTAGAAACCTTTGATTTTCATTTAAACGTTTGCTAGGAATAAATTATTTACATTTTTTGTAACGTGACTTACACGTCGTTAGAAAACTTGCAAAAATAGTAAAATTGCAAAAGAGAAATGAAAAAGCTACGAAGTGGGGGGAAAATGACAAATCGTTCACCCATTAAAAGGGCTATTTTTGACCCGCGTTTAACAGAGACCTCGATTTCACTGATTTCTCCAAATCAACTTTATCAAAGATTTCCAAAAGTTGGAATCAGAAACCACTGCTCTTATCTAAAAGACAATTACAGTTCAAGCTGTTTTCCAAGAGCGTGATCGGCATCATCATCGTCAACGACAGCAGAATAGGAACTCTACTGTGCTTCAAATGACAAAAATCGTCAAACAATTTTTTTTCCAACAGTTTTCATCTGTAACCATGAAATGAGAATTCCATAATAGGAATGCTTTAAACAAATATTTTCAGTCCGAATCATTTCTACCGAAAAAAAACAAATATTTCTGACTGAAATGCCATATTTCGTAATCAGTACTCTCGTGAATGGATATTTGAGGATTGGAAACAGATAATATAGTCTAATGAGCCACTTTACACTTTATTTTGTACTTACAAAAGACATCGAACTCGGTGAGAATCACATAAAGTCATGAATCTATCCTTACTGTAACTATGCATATGTTAACTATGTCTGGTGGGAGTATCATTATACAGGATATGTTCTTTTGTCATGAAAATGGTGATTTAGATTCACTCGCACTGTGCATGGATCTGGTAAGAGTGTCATGATATCAGGCATGTTTTGTTGACACGTATGATGTCTTGATTTTCTTCGAGGGTAAACAAATAGCCATGAGTTTCCTTGATATAAAGGCAGATCAAACGCACTCTGCAATGTTGATTTTACCTTAATAGTGATGAATAGCTCATGGACAATAATGCAAATATACCAGAAGTGTTCAAAATTGGTTTGCTGAGCAGAAGTCTAACTTCCAGCACCTTTCCTAGCCAACTCAAAGCCCATATTTTAATCCTATGGAAACAATTCTATAGAATATAGCGGGAAAATCCATCTGAGATCGCTCTCAACCTTCAGCTTAGCTACAAATATAAAAAGCTGCATAGCCAAAGCATTGTATTCTCTGGACATAAATTCACTTATTACTTGAGCATTGAATCTACTACAGAAGTATGTAGACTTAATGCTCAAGTGATTAAAAGCTATTCTAAGTGGAAAAGATGGTTCACTGAAAAATTTATCTTGACTTTCTAATTCAATGACAATTTAGTATGTTCATATGATTACTCATCATTTATCAAAAAACTTTTATAGTTCATAAACAAAGCTACAATGGCTCTATTAGTAAAATATGAGAAACATAAATTAAGGATGGATCAGTCTAAGAATTCCCTTGATATTTTAGTTTTGCAAGTTAGTTGCAACAGACTGAAATACTTAAATGACTCAGTTTCCATTTCTTAATTGTCATAGCCATATATATATATATATATATATATATATATATATATATATATATATAATCATAATTTACAAATATTATATTGCTGCTTTAATTTTTAATTTGACATGATTTAATAAATTCAAAAACCAGAATATTAAGATAAATGAAACTGGGTGAATTAAATTGAAAATAAATTAGTAGTTTTTATATAAAGAATCCCTGTGAAATAACTGTGTAAACTCAAGTAAATCCATGATGAAAGTATAATCTTCCATAGGGACAAGAGGAATTAACAATTTTGTAATGTATACATTGCTGACCATCCAAAATAGTACACCCTGAAGTGAGCATTGAAATTGTATGAAGTTTACATCTTAAGTTTGTGGCAATGAGATATACAAATCAACATCATTATCATTATCATTGTAATACACACATCACAGACGATTGTAAGCGTTAACAATGGAAGAAGAGATTGCCCATTTGAAGTTAGGCAATTGCTTTACACTGTGTTTATTTTTGCGTAGGCTGCTAAACTGCGAATTGCAGAAGTTCTAGGGAATTTTCGACAAGTTTCTGATCATGACCCATGAAGAATAGTATCCTTAGGGATTGAGGATTACCCTTTAGAGAAATTGGTGATGGTATTGGACGAAAGTAAGCAATTAAGAAATGGTGCAAGAGGAAATGGTAGACTGGTGGGGCAGATTATACCCACTTCATTACACCACTGCACATAAGGACAGGTATATTGCGCTCATGGCTGAATCGCTCAACCACACCACGAAACATAACACAACAATCTTTTACGCATTATTTGAGTCCTTTCGTCTCCACATCATTTGCAGCAGAGTGAAACGGCATCCATTGCTTCTTTTAAACTTGACTCATAACCACAGATTTTTGAGCCTCCAATAGGACAATGATAAACGCACAATGGCGAAGGAAAGGAATGGAGTTGTCTTATCAACGAATCCTGTATCACGATGGTTGGATATCATTCTACAGACACCCTGGTGATAGACAGCTGAACTGGTGCAATATGCATCTCCACACTGGTCCTGTGCTTGGTACCATGGTTTAGGGTGGTATTTGAATTCCTTCTCACAAATCTTTAGTATGCATTATAAATACTCTGTACCACTAGAATTAAATGCCTAAGGTGTAAGAGCCCGTGGTTCTCTCAAATCTTTATCAATGTCATTAGCTATATTCCACCAAAATAATGCATGACCACACGTGGCCCACAATCACGTGGTCATTAGTTGCGCATCAGATTTAAAAGCTTTTTTGGCCTGCTTGTTCTATCGATCTATTATCAATGAAAAACATATTGAATGCTTTGCACAACAACTGGCTTGGAATTTTTTACACGCTACAACAATATATCATTTTTGGCAATATGTGTTAAACACAAAATTTTAGTAATGACTTCCTTTGAAGACAACACCTTTTCTTATTCTTTTTTTCTCATATGCACAAATTGTGTTTTTTCCTTTTGTACACAAATGCGCAATAAAATGCATTTTTTTTTCTGTCAAACATGTGTAATTTATTCTGATATAACCTACTACGTCTGTCGACCACATATCAATCAGCTAAAAAGTTTCCCAGTCACAAGATCCGCCTAAAACATCAATATCCTTTAATTGTTTTGAGCAGTGTATATATGGATTTGCATCTTATATAATATTATATATATATTTGATATTTTGGTTGTGGTAGATCAGGTTAAGTCTGAGATCTCCCCCACATAAACATGACTTTAGTTTCACGTTTCACTCTCCTTGAATTGTTTAAAAAGGGATATATATATATATATATATATATATATATATATATATATATGTTGTACATCATGAAAATAAAGGTACTTTAATTTACAGACTTAATTAAAAATTAGTTCAATTAAAGTAATATTAATTATTTACTTAAGAAGTATGAAAGAAATTTGAAAAATGTAAGTAAGAAGACCTTTTCAGTGTATTTATAACAGCTTTAAGCAATTGCTTCTTTTTCCATACAAAAGCAAATAAAAAATTGCTTCCTATGGGGTCAAAATATAGTTAGTCAAACATGACAGTAACATGACAACATTTAAACATGACAGTGCAGCACCAGTTTATTTCACATCATGTTTCTCGTACTTCAATTATCATTAGTTACTAAGGTTTATTATTTTTAGCAGAAAGCCAAAACTCGTGAGGAATGAATCATTTATATCTTGTCTATCATTTATACTGGAAATTAAACATAACATAATTTACGCAAATTGAACTCATCCTATGTAGAAAATTTATTTAAATGGTTGTAATTTTTATTTAATTTCACTTTGCAGCCTCCTCTGAAAGACAATGCAAATTAAAAGTTTTCATTTACTTCTAGACAAGCAATTTTAATTTGTCTTAATTCAGAAAATTTGAGTTTATAGAAATCAGTATTTCACTCATGATATTGCGTTTGCTGTGATAATAATACAATACTAAGCTCCCCTGGATGATCTACAATTTCAACTAATGTTATACATATCCCAATAGAAATTTATATTTTCATAGATTCCACAGATTTGTGGTATTTTTTATTGTTGTACATCATATTGAGAAAAGGTTTAACATAATTTATTCAGATATTAAAAAATGATATCGTTATTGAATATCTTTTTTGAAAGACATTAGCCAATTTTGTGTTTGAGGATATCTTATTGTATTACAGAGTGAAATTAAATAATTATTATACTTTCATTTTTTTGACCTTTTATTTTTTTGCATCTATTATTTTATTTACTTCAATAATCTGGACAGCTTGTTCCACATCCAACATAAAAGAACATGCATAATATTCGGTATATGAAACGGATTAAAGTCAACTAATATTACAATAATTGATGATTTTAAAAGTGCTATCACCAGATATTGCATTAATATAGATACAGCAATGTGATGACCATGGATTACAAGGACCATGGTGAGACTAATAACTCAGGAGAAAATTTGATAAAAAATATTTACACGAACCATAACATACGTGAGTTATTACTAAATTGAATCAAAATGGTAGAAATAAGGCATTATTTTCTTTGTGGCGATTAACTAAGATACTATGATATAAATGGCTTGAAAAGGAAACTGTTACGGAAAGATTGTAATTGTTCTGTATGAATAATTGGTTTATAATAAGTGTCTGTGAATCCATATACATAGTTAAATTTTGGAGAACTTCAGTATTATAGTGGATAATTTTGAGTGTTACACAGCCCGATTAAAATCAGTATGAGTTAATCAATCTCGCTGTCACTTATTTTCCATAATCATGACAGGTGGCTAATTTTCCGCTGAAAAACTGATTGGTAAATGTACCAACTGTAGCTTGTCAGCTCAAGCAACTTTTGGTAAATCAGCTCCTGTTCAATAACGAATGTAAATACTTCTGAACGCTTTTCAAACGGTAAGGTTTGTAACTGAAAGCTTTAGTCATTTTACATACACTACTACTTTCATAGTCATTTATTTATTCCTTGTATTAAGAGCTGTCTAAATGTGTCTTTAAGAAAAATACTTCAAATATTCTTCTGAGTTAATCCCAATAATATCTTTGCAAATTTATCTATTGTAGCTCAGACACGATTTACCAATATATTGACACAATACAGTAAATACTGTAGCTCCGCAATTCATGAGATACAATTGGTAAATAATTGAAATTTCCCTTTATCAAGGCACGTGAGAAGTTTGGAATGAAATATGAATATTGTTGAAAACCTCTTATACACAAACATTTGTTTTCCATGATTTTTTACTTTGCATCTATTTACGTAGTGGAATTTGTTTGAAAAGGTTTTATGTTTTCTTGGTACGGTACTGTTATTTCAGTGATGGATTGGAATTGTAGAAATAATTCATGCAATTCCCGATGATACTTACATTTTTTAAGATTAATCCATAAAAATATCCCCTAAAATATACCTCCTCAAGCAAAATTGTTTTTGAAATTGCTTGAGCGCATTATTTTTTAAGTTCCTTGAGCTAAACTTTGAGTATGTTACTGGAGCCGAATTTGGCTTAAATCAACTTACTTGCTTAAACTACAGATGGTTCCCTCATAGGAGGTCAATTATAATTTCTCAGCATGTTGATAATCGATAAGAACTATGAACTCTGTGGAGTATATTGCATAGCAATCAATGCATTCATAACAGAATATTTTTGCATGAATTTTGATGTTTAGAAAATCTTCTAACGATCGTTTCGTATATTGTGTTTTGAGATTAGGAATAATTGCAAGTAAAAAGACAACAATAAAAAGTTTTTTCTTAAAAAATATTAAATTTTTATTCCAAATAAATAAATTTAGAAAATCATGCTACTTTACTTTTCCAGTCCATTTGACACCCTTCCAAATGCAAAAGTAACAAAGTACCCATGCTAATGCAAGAGTTCCTGCAAGTGGCCATCGAACTTCTCCTGGATCCCCTAGACCAGGAGTAATTTGAAGGACATTACGCCTAGAAATTAAATACTAAAATATAGGTTAATTATTTAAACTTCATATACTAAGATTTAAATTTTAAACATCACAATTTGAGTCTTGTCATTCCAATTTAAATGATAATTATGAAGGGGTCTTATTTTTAATTTTTAAGACAAATAAATATCTTCCCTTAAATGTATAAAAGATAATATGAATAATCTTAAAAATAAGACGTAAGTAGCATATGTTTAAAGTCACAGATGTGTTATTGAAGATAAAAAATCATAGTAACATTGAATGCTTTTTAATGGCATACATGAAGATGTGTAAAAAGTCTATAAAATAAACATATTTGTACACTGCAAGGGAAATATGATTATTATACGTTCATAATAATTAGCTATGCAAAATGCTCAGCTTTTTAGCTCAATAAAAATATTTAGGAATTCATATGAAAAATCATATTTTGTTGAATAAAAATGACTTAACTCTTTTGTGCCCTAATTTTAAATTATACTTTGACATAGAATTTTAAATATAGTATTAGGCCATAAAGTTTTTCTACACCCATTACAAATTTCATTATCTTGTTGGAGAATTATTAGTAAAGTTTTTCTAATTTTTAAAACTAAATACAAGTCATATTTTTGGTGTATTTCTTTTAAAAATGTTGCACACCCTCGAGATTAGTGGAGTTAAATCAAGTCCATGAAACTGTGCACCCTGAAGAAGTCCAAAATAAAAAGTTGAAGGTCCTGCAGGGAGAGGCCCAGACAAGCAAAAATGTGTTCAGGAGAACCCTCCTCCATGACACTTGATTCAGTCTTCAAATTGCTTAGATCTCCCTGAGAGTTTCATAGTTTTAAGATGTCTACTGAGAAAGTGAGTAAGTACGGTTTGATATTGTCTACTGCATACAAGAGCTAGAGACCCCCTGCGCGACTACTCCTATACCAGTGATGAGCTGGAGAGGTAAGCCATATAGCTTTAAATTGGTTCTTAGCTCTCGAAGAAATTTACAAGTAGGTAAGAAGTGCAGTGGTTCAGTGGCATCACCAGCACTCGTCTTTGCAAGGTGTCAGCAATATCATTACCCTCGATGTCAACATGAGAGGGAATCCACTGAAGATGGATATGATAGAACAGGGAAAGGTAGTTTAAGTTGTTTTTTAGTATATTAACTCCCACACTATCCTTCACTGTATGCCTATTAGCCAAGTTTTGAATTGTGTTAGCCAAGCTTCTATCTGTTCTTTTTAAAATTTTGTAGCCTTTGAATCTTAAACATAAAATAACAAACTTGAATAAAAAGTAATTTTTAGCATTATTGTTGCAAAACTAAATTAAGCCTTAATGTAAAATTATAGTTCTCTCTCACTCTTGTATGATGCATTGATCATGTTTGAGAAGCAATATTTTTAAACAGTTTTCAATTGGGAACAGTAAGACAGTTTATTTGCACAAGGAGCCTCATCTACAGGTGGTTCTATGGATAATGTACCTTATGTTGTTTCGATACTTAAATTATAAGAAAATATTCTTTTTTTTAAGATGTACTTGATGGTTATTCAGAGTCATATATATAGATGTTACTGAAGTGAAGTGGTATAACTATGCTGATTTAATCTCATTAAATGGACCTGAAGGTTACCGAATTTGCCTCCAGTAGAGCACGTTTAAGATATGACAAAAAAACAATTACAGTAATCCTGAAATACTGTTTTACTAGTTAATCAGCTGCAAGAAACATGGTAAATATTGCAATGAAAATGAATCTTACCTCTAAGATTGGTCATGCAGAAAGACTCGTGAACTTTAAACTATTTCATTTATTTTACTTCTGTTTGCATGAGAAGTTCAAATTTTTACTTAATATTTTGATAACATTCGTTGGTTCAAATATATTTTTATATCAAATATTTGTCACAAATATAGAAAACAAATCTAAACATGTCTCATGAATTATAGATCAGAGCTGTGTTCAAAACATCTCTATTGTAGTTTCACAGTAACTATTTTTCAAGGTTTAGAACGATTGCATAGTGAGATGGAATTATTTTTATATATTTCAAGATATTTAATATTGTGTAATGGACAGCGTAATAACCAAGGCTCTGCTGCAAGTCTTCTTAATAACCGCAAGATACTGTTGAATTCCAGCCGGTTTTTTTTCTAAATGGTCGATAAATTAGAATACCCAAAAACTTAACAAGCACTGACACTTATAGATGTGATTGCATAAATCTGACCCTCCTCATCGATGTTCCCAATGTCTGGTTGAACCATTCGACCTTAGAAAACTCCAGACATTTCATTTAAAAGATTGCTGTCAAATCTCTAGAACATGCCATTTTGCAAAATATATATCGAAAGTACATTGTATGTAGTAAAGGACAGCAGTATTAGTACCAAAACTGCTGACAAATAAAAGGCTTTGAAGATTAAATTTTTGTAACTATATAGAAAGACACTGTTAACAGAGCTCTTTAAACGGGAAGGTTAATCGAAATTATGACGAAGTGCCTGGCAATGACATTTTATTTAAAAATCCTGGCAATGACATTTTATTTAAAAATCCTGGCAATGACATTTTAAATATTTTCAGGTTTCGATTAAATTAACAATGGCCATCTGGTAAACAGTGCATCGGACTAAGCTCGGCAACATGAATTATTATGACCAAGGAAACCCTTGTAATTTATTTTCATAAATAATATCGAGGTGCATTACTAAAAATGAAATTTTGATACAAATATACCTCTTTTTCATTAAACACCTATTTACAGAAAAATTGGCATTTGTTATAAATTTAAATCATACTTCTTATTTTATGAAAATACCACATCAGGAAGGTTAGAATAACAGTCTGGATGCAAAAAAGTATTGGTATGTTTTTAAAGTTTTCATCGAAAAGTGTAACAAAATATTTTTCTTAAAAAGTTGTTGTCAATATGAAAATTAATAGTTATTTTTGAAAGGTCATTGTATGCTACTTAAAATAAGCTATATTTGTTTGAATATGCAATTTTGCCATGTATGCTATCATCATATATACCAAGGAATAGTATGATTTTATTAAGATGGTATGGAATATAATGAGGATTTCAGCAAAATGTTTCGGAAACATTTTAGCATTATTACTGAAAAGCATACCCCAAGACTAGAGAAATTTAATCAAAAGACCCAAAACTGAAATGATAAAATATTTATGTTCATTACACTCGTAATGGATTGAATAATGGATGTAATAAAAGTCCATTATAGCATCTAAAGTGTTTTTAGAGAAATTTTCCCACTTCTTCCAAGAGAACATTTTCTAAATAATGAGCCTTCATCTATCAAAAAAGAAACCCAGAGAACAACCAAACACTCACATTCAAACAGATATGTTGAAAACAGAACTGCAACTTTCATCAAGTGTAATTCAAAGGAGCTGGGATTGAACTTGGAACCCTAGTCTCCATATATAAAAAGCCATGACTAGGCTAAAATGATCCTATAATCATCTACTTTAAAAAACAGCTAATACTTTTTTAATTTATACACAGAAACATTAATATTCTTTTATGAAGATTATTGCTTTGAAGTGTTACAGTTTTGTTATGTGTTATGCTCTGTTGTTTAAACTTATATTAATAAAAGAATTATATATGAGAATAAATTATATCTATTTTCCTCTAAATTTATATAATTTATGTAATTAGACTGATCATCACAAACAAATATCAAATTATCATTAGCAATTTAACATTCACCAATATCAGACGAAGTAGAATACTATTCTTTTTAATTTCACCTATAGTAGTTTAATTTCACCTATAGTAATGGTATAGTAAACAAGCACATTTTTTCTTTCCAAAAATGTGTGATGTTACACAGATAACCAGAGGCGATTACTTACTTCAAACAGTAAACTACGCCAATTCACTACTAAGCATTCATGGTCTTTTCAGGAGATTCACAGATTTTTATCTGAAAGTGTCGCAATAGTAAGGGAAAAGTGAGACATTTTTATAAATAACCAAAAATGTCCTACACTTTCAGTTAATATTCAACTTCCTAGAAATTCGATGTTTTATGCAGGAATGTAATGCTGACTTATTTTGCAGATTCAGTGAATAACTTTCGTAACAGTAAATAATTTATCATTTTTCACATGCATAAATATTAATTTATTTCATGCTGCAATTATCACAACTAAAATTGTTTTTGAAAATAGAGACGCAACATGTCTTTGAATGTATGATAGAATAGATTAGCTCATAGTCACAAATTTGTAACAATTTCATATGTTGAATTTAATTAATAAGTAGATCGGTGATCTTCGTCAATACAAAATTTGATATCAAATCACTATTTTGACATTCCATGTAGCATGAATAAACGACATGAAATCAGTTGCCTCCCATTGTAGTTGCATTTAATTTGCACAACTTTTAAGTAAGTGATGTGTATAATTTAAATTATG
This sequence comes from Latrodectus geometricus, assembly GCA_026290005.1. Taxonomy (NCBI): domain Eukaryota; kingdom Metazoa; phylum Arthropoda; class Arachnida; order Araneae; family Theridiidae; genus Latrodectus; species Latrodectus geometricus. Next base: position 804,887 of record JAPDSC010051411.1, on the reverse strand, counting down.
TAAATTAGAATCTTTTTTCTTGGCCATTTTCTGCTTTCTTGAAAATGCATTTCATATCTCATTTACCCTCCGTAATTTTGGGACAATGTGTTTTTATGCGCCATGAGCGTTCATGCCCAAAGAGAACTTATTGTAACTGGGAAAAATTTTAAGAATATTATTTATTAATTCTTACTGAAGGGATTACAAGCATCCATTTTCCCTGCAAGGAATATGTTGCAAAAACAATTTTCTATTCAGCCTGGGATTCTTTTGCTCCTAATTGTCCTAGATTTCGAATACGAAAAGAAATCCATAAAAATTTAGTTACTTTTTTACAGTTACACTTACTTACACACACACATAATATATACATATATATTTATAAAGTGGTAACATTACTATATAGAAAATAGCAGATATTTACTCCAAATATCAACTGAATATTTATAAATATTCGATATGAAGCAGGTGACTTGTTTCTTTTAGTTTCATGCTCGTTTAAGCAACTTTTTGTTTGGTTTATAGAAATGACAAGTGGATAATTCAGAGTTAAAAAATGAAATTTATTAATAAAATTCTATTACTATAAAATTTTGGTATCGCTAAGTCGAAGCAAGAAAAAAGAAACAGTTAAGTTAAGGGAATAAGTTTACATGAGTCTATTTTTTAAATGGTATAGTGATTTTAAAAAAAGGTGTTAGGAGAAAAAGCCAAAAAATGTGAATAATAAATGTTAACACTGTCTGGCAAGAAAATGGGCTAATGCAGTGTCAGGAGATAACGGCATTTGTTAAAATATTTTGAAAAAATCGATATTTCACATTCTACGCAACAACTTCGCTATATTTGTATTAGATTCATCACTTTATTTCAGAACAAAGGCACTGCTATACAGACTCTTCAAAGTGATCCGAATTTCATAATGATGGGTGATGAAAGTATTATTGTACTTGTGTGTATGGAAACACTCCGAAATAAATCCAGTAATAAAATTTGTATCAATAATTACAAATGAAGTAATCTATCAGCATGCTCCAAGCACACTTCACGTGAACGATGAAACTTTTGAGAATTCTTCGACATTGAAATAGTGTGCTGAATTTATAGGGATATGATATCACTCGTCCTCATATCTTTATTTCTTTTCATCAATACGTTAGTAAATACACATTAGAAATAATGTCACATCCCTCTTATAGCTCAGAAATCACACCATGCAATTTCTAGATGTTACAGACGTTGAATTAAAAGCTTCGGGGCAGAAAATTTGGTACTGATTCTGACGTTATTTTAGCACTTCATAGATTTTTAACGTCGTTTTGTTATGAAATTTTAATTAAAATTTTCAAAAGCTACAATAAGTAATTTATAACTTTTAGACAAATTGCTCTCCATTTATTGGATATTATACTTAATATTCATGATAAATCTCAAATGAAATCTATTCTAAATTATGTATTTTATTCATACGTTTTAGTAAACAATGTTAAATTCGTAAAAAAGAACAATAGTGAAAAATGAGTAAAAAATATTTTCAAATAAGTGAAAAATATTTTCAAGTACATTAAAATAACACAAAAAAAATTTGAAGCGTATCTCAGACTATGCAACTTAAAAAAGAACAAGTTTTATTGAATTCTTTTGAATTAAGAAATATCGATAATATTTCTCAATTGCGATAAAAACAACTTTAGTTAATTTGATTATGTTTTGTTAGAATTATTTGATATTTTGTCATAACGATTGAAACGCATGGGCTCTAAATAAATCTAAGTAAATAATTATTGTATCAACTTATAATGTTCTTCAAATTTTAGATTTGCTATTTTCTGGAGATTTTTTTTTATAAGTAATATCTGAAATAATAATGTTCTTTTTTCTGGTATTAATAATTTTAGTTTGATGTCGAATCAGTTTTCATGGTAATCAGTGAATTTTCCTTTGGTATTTAGCAGTGTATTCGGAAGCTTGTATAAATATATCATAGACCTTTTTCTCTAAGTTATAACAGTGATGAGAGCTAAACTATATAGCTTTCTCTTCTCAGCATGTTTAAAACAAATACAACTGCCTTTATAGAAAACAGAAGTTGCCAAAATTTGGATACAAAGGATATACAAGCCCATACATTTTAATATTTTTGGATATAATAATTTTATTTGACCGTTGACATTAAAATTTAATGAAAATTCTAATTAATTTATTAAATCCTTCTTATTTCGTGCTTTAAGATATTTTAAAAGATTCACTTAAAGTATTATCTAAATAAATTGCAACAATGCAATCAGTTTTTCGATTTATTATTCTTTATGTAATCTAATTGACCTAGTAATATAAGAAGTGTACATACTCCCAATATTCTTTGACGGGACTTTTGTAGAGTTTAAGCATAGTTGCATTTAATGTGGTATTAGCTGCTGCTTCATATTCTGAATGGCATAGAGGAGTGTTCCACCAGTTGTCACAAGTTCTCCATAATACATCCCACCTTAAGGAATTGAAGATATAATAGAGGGCCCACGAAAGGACGACAATGTAATACGTGTTTAGCCAAAAGGCCATAACTGCGGCAGCATAACCTACACCTAAAAAGAGAAAAACACTTCTGAATTTTTAATATTAGATTGTTTTATTTTCACTTTGCAAATTAAAAAAATGTTTCTGCGATTCTTTTACTCTAATGTGACAATTTATAACAAACAAAATATTTTAGTTGTTCATTAAAAAGAATGTGCCTCCCGATAAAATTATTCTTTTTGCTCACTTTACGAGCATAAAATATAAGCTTATATTGCTAATTACATCTTTTTCATAAGGAAATTGAATGTAATTAACTAATTCAAAAGAGAATTATACAATAGTTTACTTAGAAATTTTAATTCATAAACTAAATTAAAATTAATAAACTTAATAAAAATTTGTAAGTAAGCTACAATAATTCTCTTCCTCAAATATATTATTTTTAATAAGTCGACAAATATATATATATATATATATATATATATATATATATATATATATATATATATATATATATATTTCTGTTTCATTTTAAAAAAATAATAGGTATTGCTAAGAAATTCTTAAAATCATCCCCCTTTTCACAAAATCTTGGACCGAGCTGGTAGCCGAATAATAAGGCTCTTGCCTTCGGCTTAACAGTACGTGGGTTCGAATCTCACCTTGCACTTGGTTGGTTGTACTGATTCGAACTCCCCTTTAAATCACTGGTCCTGGTCTAATTAGCCTTCATACTCAAAAAATAATCATTGAGCGACACAAACAAACTAAAATTACAGAATCTTGGCTATCTAAGAATCAAAACAAATTAAGAACTAGCTATCTAAGAATCAAAACAAGAAAGATTCTTGTTTGAACATAGGTTTCATTGGATTACTTACTGAATATCTATTGCAAAATACAAGTACATACCAATTTAGCACAATTTAACAATAAAAACAACCAATCGATATTATGAGTAAAATAGATGTAAATTTATATTAAAAGATTTACTTGCGTGTATTCCTAAATATTTTGAAGAAATTTCAGGGTTCGAGGTTCTGATATCTTTTTAATTTATTACTCTAAATGTTTCCAGTTAAGTTAATCACAGTTTTATTTAATTTCTGACTTCATCCCATGCGTTTAATTAAAATAACTTTTTTGAAAGAAATATATAAGGTTCATTTTCATTTTAGTCATTTTAGACATTTATGTAATGAGAAATAGAATTTAAGACGAATCTATTTGTATTATTTATTGAAGTAATTTTATTCAAGCAAAAATGATATGTCATAATCTGTGTCATATTCCGAATCACTCTAAATATTCATCTCTAACTCAGTTTAATTACTGCACACATTCTTATGTCTTCCTTCTTTTACACTTCCAGTATAGTTTTCTTTCAGAGGATCGTTGATTTTCCTCAACTTTAGATTAAATATATAAAGTTCAACTAAACTAGAGAGCCAAATCTAGACTTAATAGGAGTGACTCCAGAATTCTAAAATGAAATTTAAGCTTACTTAAGCTATCAACACCTGCACCAAACGTTGCAAGTTAATTAGCACCAACTACCTACCTACCTACCTACCTATTTATATCTATCTATCTATCTATATCTATCTATCTATCTATCTATCTATCTATCTATCTATCTATCTATCTATATATATATATATATATATATATATATATATATATATATAT
>JAPDSC010051411.1:774036-800596 GCA_026290005.1 Latrodectus geometricus | reverse complement strand
ATACAGTTTTCATGTAGATTTTTAGGTCTTGTGCGAAGCTACGACTGCTGACATGCTGTCAAGTTTGATAATTTTTGATATTTTATAGACATTCTCGACGATGTTGTATCCATACGAGGTGCATCTTTAGCATCCAAATACCCAAACGGAATCGACGAAACCAAAATTGTGCGTAACTGGTTAATACAGTCATATATAGGACGATAAACACCTTTCACAATTTTAGCCACCCGGCTATCTTTTTCACCATTATAAAAGAAAAACTAAAATGTATTGAATTTTCTGTTTGTTGTCTTCCATTTTTAAAACCTTAAACTCATAACTGAATTAATCAAACAAAAAACCGCAAGAGAATATTTTAGTGTCAAATGTCACCTTCCCAATGAGCATAAATTTCAAATTGTTTGATAGAAACCTCATGAGATAGCGATCACTACAGACGTCTACCGAAAAAATAATGGATAACTTTTTCCCCAATATATTTGGAAATGCAGACTCGTAAAGCTCTTGCTAACATGAAAAATTTGTTTCCAGTTTCCATTACTAAGAAAATATGAATAAAAATGACATTGCCATTTCTCCCATAAAGCATACAGTTTCAATTTTCAGAATATTTTTTTATTTGTATAGCGTATTAAAAATTTCATGTTTTCTGGATTTATATTGGATCTTACAATTCTTTTTTTTTAAGTATAAATATTCAGAGAGGTATTTAAATTGCTTATTGGAATGTAAACTTCATTTTTTGACATTTCTAAATTTTAGCCATCATTTCATGGGGCATTATATACTGAATATTTGTAAATATTTCCACAATTCTATGACAAATTAAAGCAATCTGGTTGATGAAATTCAGTTTTAAAAGCCAGAGAAGAAAAAATAATTCTTAAAATTTTTAAGAAATATATATGTATTAATATAATTAAGAAATATATAGTATATGTGCTAGTTGAAAGCCTTAAGTTTTCTTGTAAGTAAGTATGGTAAAAATATTTGAATTTTGGAAATTCTTTACAAGCTGTAAAATGTATAATCATTTTTGGCAACAAGTTATAAGTCATCATTCTAGAAATACAGTTATCATTCTAGAGTCGGTGGAAGCAATAATAGCCAAGTTACCATAGGCTAACTATAGGAATGTTCTAGAATCTACCAATAGGTATAAATATTGGCCTCGCCAAGCAGTGAATCTGTTTAAATTTATTCGAGAGTGGAGCTAGGAGTTCGAATTCTGAGTCTCCAGCTCTGAAAGTTACTTTGTTTCGTTTCTATATTTTAGAAACTGTACCTTATTTTAGTTTGTGTAGAGGCTTTAGATTGAAGTTTGCAGCCAATATGCGATTAAGAGAACTGTAAACAAATTGTTCAGAAGAAAATCATCAGATCAAGACTAGAAATCTAGACTATGAAAATCATAACACTACTATTGACTTGTAATTTCCGAGATAAGATTTTTTTTTTCATCCAAGAATTGGACTTCATTTTGAATAGCGCTGTTTAGTTATTATCTTAAATTCACCTGAACCGAAGTGTAAAATTTTCTCCAATTAAAAAAGAAAAAAATTAAGCTCACACACTGTTGCGGAAACCTTATAAGATTACTTTTGATGACTTAACTGATTTTATCCATTCATATCAAGTGAAATATCCTCACTTTTCTTATTTAAAAAAAAAATTACAAAATATTCTGCGATACATTTTGGTTTGCATCCATAATTTAAGATTACTTTCTAAAATTATGCTGATTTGATAGAGAATTTCCCATTTCGAAATAGAAAACAAATTCTGAACAGCCAAGAGAATCTAAGCAAGAGTTGATTATAACTATATGACTTTATGAGCTGGAGATTTGAGCATAGATAATCGCTCCAATTAAAGGGCAATTTTCATTATGCCAGAGTTGTTTCTTAATGTGATTTCATTGTTCTCTTATAAGCCTTATTTCCACTAAAGAAAGTTCCAATTGAAATTTCGAAAGATAGTAATTATTACCCATTGCACAGATTTTAAAAATCTATTTCAGATCAAATAAAGAAATAAATTAAGAATAAATATAGTTTGGTTGAAATAAACAAAAATATGAAGTAGGTTTTTTTTCCCCCCCAAGAATATTAGTATCTTCCAAAGTTAAATAGAAAAACAGTAACATTCTTCAAATTTTGTGCAAAGCAAATATAAAATTAACAAAAAAATTTCATTTTAATTAGGACCAAATAAATTAAAAACTGTTTAAATATGACATGGATTCAAAATTTCTTAAAAATATAGATTTTGTAGTTGAAAAATCCTCAATTATTTTTTTCTTGTAACTTAGGAATGTGGAATTTTGCATTCATTTTACAAATGTTGTTGGAGAATTTCATAAATAACCAATGTGTTAATATCATCGTTATCTTTATGTTTTGGACCACGCACAACACATTTCCGTGGTTTGCTTGCAGTTCAAAAGTCATTTTTTTTAGCACGAGGCTAATACACCAGACAGTTTTTAAGGTGGATTCCTAACCACTACAAACATCCAAATTCAAGGTGGGATTCGAAAACACGCATTGTTGAACCGAAAGAAAGACCATTCGGATACCAGCTCGGAAAACTTTTCTGAGAGTTCCTTCTCCCATACCTCAGAGGTCTCTAAACTTTCCAATCTTAGGGCAATACTGTTTACTCTAATAAGTTCCAAGGGTCAAAACCGTTTTAATTTTTCTGCCATTATCTATAATTTCTAGACTAGTCCCCGAGCAATCATACACTTGCTATATTCATTGGTTCATTTACTACAATTGCTATTGTGTATATTGGTACAACCATGACACTTGACGATATCTAGTGGTCAGAAGCATAAAATGGGCTGCGTAATATCTTTTATCGCTAATAGATGGCGCTAATAGTAGTTTCAAGAGCAGTAACAAGTAAATATTCTTGAATAATCTTATTGGTTCGTTGTGAATAACCTCATGGAAATTATTGATTTACAATGCAGTGATATATAATTAAGAACAAATGTCAAACTCATCTTTGTTGGAGTTTTATAAAAGTCTTTCGCTCATACAATTTGATATTTTACATAAATTTGCTCGAGGGCTATTTTCAGATTTTAGTACTACTTACTTGTATGAGAACACATTTTCCAAAATGAAGTTCACAAAGAATCCAGATCTAAGTTAACATTTGAGCATCTTAAATCACTTTTGGTACAGATAAAATTGATTCACAGCTACAAGCTGTTGTCTGTGAAAATTCACAATTACATAAATCTCATCAATATCTTTTTACAAGTGATTACACGACGGTTTCATTTGCGTTAATTCCCGTTCTTAAGGGATTTTCAGTATAAAATTCATATGTTTGATTCAGGATATATACATTACAATCATCGATATACATACGTATGTGATACCCCAACAAACATACCAAGAAAAAACGTGGGATGTTCACTAGTTTATACTGTTAGTGAGATTCATTTCAATTATTTGTTAGCTGTAATGTTTAAATTAAATTTTCTGCTTATTATGCTTGTCATTAAGCTTTACTTAGCAAGTAAATAAAACTAAGTTATTATCATACTGTGTTTTTTTTATTCAACTTATAACAGCAATAATAACCAATTCGCTGTCGTGGGCCAACAATATTGAAAATATAATTTACATATAATATAATAACACAAAACAATAAGTGATACTGAAAATACTTGAAAGATAAAAATAATGTCTCAAAAGAAGAAAATGATTATTAAATTTAAAATTCTTCGAAAAATAATCTTGCGTAAGCATTTTAAGAAAGATTGATACTTAACCTTTTTATCATATGAATAAATGTTACAAAATAATGATATACATATAAAGGAAAAATTATTGAATAATTAATATCAATTGTAAGGGAATTTTTCTTTAACAACAATGAAAAAAGCTTTTTCATTGTATTAACTACATACTCCTCAGAAATTTCAAGCATAATTGATGAAATTGTTGTTGTTTCAGGTTTTCGGAGGATACTAGTACTTAATACTTATATTTTTATTATATTGCAATGTTATTTTACAAAAAGTTACCATATGGAAAATTTCTTCATGAATCATTGAAATGGTAAAAAATCATTTACAATATCATGATCTGTTTTCTCATTTATTTGCTTACACGTATTAGATAACAATCCAATCTTGATGCCTCGGAAAGTTTTGTTTTACATTAATTATATACAAACTACATAAGAAAAAATGAAGTAAATGAAAAACTATAAAATAGCATGAGCCACTTTGCCAAAACTCATTATGTAGTTGTAAATTGAGGGATAGAAAAACATCAATCTCATTAAAAAAGGTGATAGTGACGTCAATAACATATTCTATCAACAAATATCATTTTCTTACTCAATGTAATAATTTTTTTGTCCGGCTGTTAAATTTGAATCCATCTGTGAGATAATTCATGCAGAAAGAAAAATACTTATACTGTTACAGATATAAAATAAATAAATTTCAAATTAACAGATATAAAGAAATAGATGAAATCAAATTAGGTTACTTTTAAGATTAAATTTTAAAAAAAAATTATGAAATCACCATTTCCATCAGGTTTCTTATTTCAAGGTGAAAATTGACTGATATTTTGATTTTCAAAATTTGGAATTTCTCTCTTTACACGCATACATTTTTGGAGTTTCATACAAATTTAAGCTCCTGGAACAATTTTTAATTTAAAATGAAAATTTACTGGTAGGTAAAATGGAAATATCAATTTAAAGTGTTGGTTTGGTTTCTAATATTAGTTATAAGCATGTATTGTAACCAAGTTATCTTAAAAAAATTTCTCTTTTAAAAGATAATCTTTAATTTTTACCAAAAAACCTTTGAATTTTGTTTTGAAATTGTTGGCATTTCGTGAAATTAACAAAGAAAATTTCTGTAGATAGAGAAAGGTAAAAGATGAGTTTTAAATAGTATAATAATTTGCATTGCATTCTTGATTATTTGAAGCTCAAAAGCATGTTTTATATAAAAGAAATATATATATATACACACACACACACAAAACACCTCAATTTCAGTAGCTTATGAAGTATTAAGCTTATGTCAATAAAAATTAAGGTAAAATTAAATATAATCATTCAAATAACTGATGTGAATTGAATATGCAAATGCTAATGACAATAATTGTGCTTTACACGGATTGAAAGAAAGTCTATACTGATTCTTATTCGCAAGCATTTTCGATACTGTGAGTATTGTAAAAATTGAATTCCTGACAGAGAGCAATCTCTGCAGCAATTTTAGTAAATAATGAGATGACATAACAATTAATAATATTAATTAAAAATTGTAAAAATAATCAGATGCATTTTTGAACATAATATAATTCTATAGAATATCGAAACATTCAACATGCGTTAAAATAAAAAAAATAAAAAAATACCGTAAATGGAAAAACTTTTAAAAAAGTAAGAATCAAAATTTTAAATTTGTCACTAACATGAAAGAAGGAAAACCAAAACTAAATGCAAAATAATTAATTTGATCAAGTTGTAAATTTTGGTTTTATGGTAAATGGGAAGATTAATCAGAATTTGCTTATAATCATCATTAAATTTGGTTAATAGGATAAATTATTGAATATCCTTAATTCGAAAGCATTCATGCAGAAGTATACTGATTAGTTTATAAAATTCGCAAATCGTATTGTAGAATTTAATGTAATTCCCTAATTTTACCAAGATGCGTAATGTTTACTATGTTCCTCAATGCCACTATATGATGGGAACAATGTTCAATTTAGTTGAAATTGAACACGCTATAGCAGTTTGAGTGTAGGCACATACATGTCTGGAGGATTCGTGAGGAATTTTCGTAGCCTGGGTGCATATTCTGTTCATCAACTATCGAAACAGAAATGGACAACCTTGACATCAACTAGTGGTAGTCTTGCCACTACTTTTTCAACCATTGAAATTGCTATGATTTCATTGTAGCAAATGAAAAGGGATACTTCAAGTATGCTTAAAAATTCCGACCAATATAAACATTACATTTGAAGAATATTTAGCTAACATAAAAATGATTCTTTCGTTTTTCTTCAGGAAGTACTCTTTTTCTGTAAGCTAAAGCTATTGTTGTCTATCATGAAAAATTGTACATGGAAAAAAATGCTTCCAAAAATAAGTTCATGCCGAAGAAGAAAAAATATAGTTAATTTAAATTCTGTTATATATTAATTAATTTACCAATTAATTTTATACATATTAAATTATGTATGTATTTCTTTCGAGTGAAAATTTCTCAGTTTTATATGTATGAATATTTTATTCATAACTTCATTTAGAAAATGATTAATTAATTTAATTTTGCATGCAAAAAGAATGGGATTAGATATGCAAAATTTAATTCGATAAAGATATTTTGATAAAATACTGATTTCTGGATCATAAATGCAAGTTGATCTGTATAAATATATTAGTTACAATTTCCTATTGATAATTATGTATTTTACATTATTTCAGAGAAAATATAATAAAAGGAAAAAATTTAGTTACTAACCAAAAATGTATGAAGCATGCATATTGATAGAAATTTATAGGTTAGTGGAGTAATTTATCAATTTTTGCATTTTAAATCTCAATTTATCATAATACTACATTAATAATACAATTTTTCAATCATTTTACAATGAAAATAACAATGCAAATTTCATTTCAGTCAAGTTTCTAGTATGGAATAGATAGTTTTCTTTAATGTGGTAGATAAATAATGAAATTTTAGAAATAAAGCACAGATGCCTTATTAATAAAAAATCTGGTACTTAGAATTTGTGTGATATTAATTTACACTGTTATTTTTACTGTCCTTATATATAGAGATATAAAGAAACTAATATATTGTTAATGAATTCCAATGTTTATGAATATTTCTTCACTAAAACACCACATTTATAAATTTAGTTTGTAAAACTATTTTATGAACTGACAAAACTTAATTAGATGAAATCATTAAGTACATATTTATTGGTCACAAAATGTCGCCTTGGTTCACAAAATTTCAGATGATTCTCAATTCGTATAAACTTAAAAATCAAACATTCTAATAGAGTATTTATTCTGTATTAAAGATTTCTGATGAATATAAAATTGAATTTTGTTCCACTTCTGTACATCTAAGTTCATCTGTGTCAAATATTGCTGCTTTAAAATGGAAATCATTTTAAGTATTATCAAAAGATATTTATTTCCAATCGAAAAATGTATGATAAAAAATTTTTTTAAATTTACTGCGTATAACCAGTTTTTAAACGATAAATTATTTTTTATAGATTTCATCATGGTAATGACCAGTAAAGCAATTTTTTATAGGTGATTAAAAAATGATTTTCAATGGAATTAATTTATATATTATTTAGTTTCTTGGTTTGCTTATCGAAAATATTGATTGTTTACATTTCTATTAAAGAAAATTTTCTGTCTAAGATTCAATATTCTGTATTTACAAATTAGTTCCTACTAAACATTAAAATTAAAAAAAGTATTTTTTATTTGTTTTGAAAAAGTTTTTATTTAATTTATCATTTGAAAAAATCTTTTTTCCTTGTAACCATCTGCTTTCCTTGAGGTGTTTTTGGAAAATGAAAACAACTACTTCTGCAATTCTGCCTTTTCTAGAAAAGGAAAAAGAGTTTTGAGATTGAAATCTGGTTGAGGAACCAAAATTCTCAAGAAACATTGATGAGTCGTTTGCTGCGAAAAACATTAATGCCGTCAAAGAAATGTTTGATTCACATTAATATATCAGAACTATTCAAATGTATAAATTGGTGTGATAAATAAAGATTAAAACTTTATTATCACTTGATTTTGTTCACATTTACTTTTGCTTATTGTACTTAAATTAAGGTTTTTAAAATTACCTAGACATTTTTTAAATTATAAATAAATCTAATCATTCATTTACTTTAAATGAATTCATATGCTGTGAGATTAAGTTCCATAAAATATGCATAATTAATATATCTTTATACATCTGAAGAAATGATTACAAATTAAAAAACTTTTCTCGGTTTATTTTATTTAGATTTTTGTTTTCTTTAAAATTTAAATTTGGTTTTAAAATGTGCTTATAAAAGTATCTTTTATTTAGTTCTAATATAAGAAGAATATATTATTTAATACTCAATAGAGAGTTGTTCCATACATTTTAATCTACGTAATAAAATGTAATGTAACTAACTTTATAATACAACTAACTTAAACTAATTTTACTTACCATGAAACTTTACAAAAAATACAATTCATCAGTTTTGTGCAATTGAAGACCTTTAAAAACCAGCTCTTGTTCATTGGGTTACTTTTTAAACAGTAGAGAATATGTATTAATTTCTTAACTAAAAGTAAATTTTAAATAATTATTTGTGTAATAGTAGTATTTCTTCATGATGTAAATATTTTTGCAACTTCTTATCATTAATATTTCTTATAAAAAATAGTATAAAAACATTAAAGAATTCATAGAATATTGCAATAACTTATTTATAGTTTCAAATTTAAGAGTATATTAGCACGTTTTCAAATGAAAACTTTTTATTTCTATGGAAAAAAAATTGGATATTGCACTTATGCACGCATTCAAAAGTATAATACATATACACGTTAATATGTATACATTATAAAGTGAAAGTTTAGTGTTGCCATATATGTATGGATTCCAATAACTTAAATGAAAAATTTTCAAGAAAAGGAAGGAATATTTGGGAGTCCTCTTTCCTACAACTTTATAACGGATGAAATTCTTGTGAACATAGATAATACTTAGTGTAAAACAATTTTGTTAAAACTGTTGTCAATAACGCTGCCTATATAAGAATCAGTTTTGTAAACATTTTTAATAAAATAATTAATTTCTTATTCTTAAGCAAACATTTATTTATAGACAACTCGATTATAATACCTGAAGTAAAAGTTCCAGAATGGAAGTAAATTAACATAAAATTTTATATTTTTAAAAAAAAATCGAGGTGATCTGAATTCATACTACATTATTAACGAAAATGGAGACTCTGTAAATCATCAATTCTGATATTTAACTTATTAGTTTGTAGCATAACATATTCAATATCTTAAGATATTTTTAACATTAAAATAATATGATATTTGAAGGAAATTTTTATTGTCACTTTCTGAATAAAACATCGCTTTTAATATTTAACTACTTGATACTATGAAATAATGCATTTTTGACTCTAAAGTGATAATCAAATGAACTACTTCCAGGGCACAGAATTAAAAAAAATCACAAAAAAATTAAATAGGCGTAAAAACCAAATTTAATCGTCAGAACATTTTGAGTCACATGAGGATTCTGAGGTCTTATATGCGTATAAAACTGCAGAAACTTTATGACCCAATATAATAATGAGTTAAATACTAAAATTAAGATTCTTTTTTCAAAATAATTATACATAAGGATAACAATATTATACATAAAAAATATTTAAATAATGAAATATCGATAAAAATCTAAAGGTGAACATGCATATCACTTCTTATGTACATAATAGGCAATAGTGCCATTTTAGTTTATGTGATTATAAATAATTTTGTTTTTTCTTATAATCTATTATTTTAACGTTTAAAATATTGCACAAAAGTTAAAAAATATTAATATTTTCTTTTATTCATTTCATTCTCAAAAGTAAAAATACCCTCCTACTTTGACTCTAAAATACTAGAAGCGTAATTGCAATTTTCCTCATTAAGTGATAAATGACTTTGAAAATGCAGCTAAAGAAAAAAAGACATTTCTTAGATTTATTTCTGAATTAACAAAATATAATAATGTGTAGGATGTCCAGCATATATTTTAAATAATGCCACAAATGATCAGTTATTATAATCTGTCGAGAATTTGTGAATTAATTATCAATCTATTCCAGTATCTGAACACCTTGATGTAATTGGTAGTGAGGCCTAAGATATTCATAGTTTTGAAATATACATAGGGGTTGCACAAAAAATATTATCCTACTTTGCCCTATAAATACAAGCAGCAGCAATCTCAACAAATTTTGCATCTAAAGGATTGCTTTGATAAAAAGTAAACTATGCAATATGTCTTTACATATACACACACATATCTAAAGTAATGTTGAAAACTAACTATAAAATTGGATGTGGAAAATGTTGAAAACTTTTGCAAATAAATAATATATTTATCAGAAATAATGTCTATTAAAATTATATGAATATGTATAACTAAGACTTTTACAGCCTATTATTAAAAAAAATATGTATTAACTCAATAATGGATGAAAAGAAATGGGCTATCGGTAGTAGCATTTTATTATTATAGTTTTAAAACAACTTGTCCTGTTCCATAATTTTTAGAAGGAGCATGGTATAATTGAAACAAAATCATCTTTAAAATATGATAGGTATGTATTAAGAACCTTGCATCTTTTTACAATCAATTTTATGTTTTTACTTCAGAGGATAGTTTAAACTTACTTAAAGCAATCTGACCTTTTATAACATTTCATATTTAGTTTTTTGTTTTACTTTATTATCAACAGTGGTATGAATACCAGCTGGATACCAAAATTTGTAAAATTTATAATTTTGAAGTGGTTATTATATATTGCAATTTTTTGTAGTTTCAAATGTTTTTTTTCAATTCACACATGTTTTTTTAATCATACATAGAATTTTACATTGAATTCTCGAAATGAATTAATGTAGTTGACAACTTAAATAATTATTTAACATAAAAATCTTTATCACATAATATGAAATAAATAAAAAAGATGGAAACTTGCAGCTTTATATAATTATTTTCCTTCAATATAAGGAAAGAAAGCATCGCATCATTACAACATTGATACTATGTCAACATGTAAACACCTGTTGATGATTTTCAAGAAAGCGAGCAAGCGCTTGTCTATACAGGTGCAGACTATGAAATATATTTAGTCAATCGAAATGGGCAATCAAATGGAAACGCTAAGTGACTATCACATCGTCAGGGATTCTGTTTGTACTAGATGTTGTCATAGGAGCCCTGCATCTAATGTCCTGGTATATAGGTAGCGATTGCATACAGGATATGCATATTTTTAGTTTGGATTAATTGTAATTTGAACGGCAATATATGACTCTATCTTATAAGCTCTATCTATCTATATCAGCTATATCTTTGAGGCCTTTCAAACATTAGCTTTCAACACGATAATACAAGAACACACATTATGTTCTGATCTTTCTTGATATAGATGGTGTTCGAGTGTTGAGCTATACAACGTGGTTTCCAGAATTCTCACCAATTGAAGATACAGATTACAAAAAGACTAGCCAGCCATCATTCCCTAGCTACTATGAAGTGAAGCATAGAGTTAAAGCAGCGAAGAACCCGTTTCTATCATCTAAGTTCAGTTCATTAATAGAATTAAGAAATTTAAGCTACCAGAATTGTCAAATGTTTCTTCTGATTTCGCATCCCTGTATAGACTCTCAAATTGCTAGCAAACTTAATATTCTTACTGCTTACGAATAATTGTCTTTTTTTGTTTCCTTTTCTTCATGGTATTGCAATTTAAGTAGTCACTAGTGTAAAATAAACATTGCAACTATTAAATATAATGGTAAGGTGATATAAAATGTATTATTTTCTTCTTAGTATCATTGTAATGACTAGCAAAATTACATAATGGAATATATATTGTTTAAATATATTCCATAAAAGAATTGCTCTAGAAATCACAAGCTTAGTGGGTAGCAGTCGGATTCATTTCAACCAACAATAGCACTCCATAATTTTGTTTTATTGATTCCATAATGTCTTTGCCTTAACAGATGGCTGGTTAGTATAAGGTTCTCGGCTTGCTGAATTTGTTATCCAATGAATTTCAGAATGGTCTGAGCTATATAATTTTTGGTATCTTTCGGTATAGGTTCAACCGTTGGTTAATTGTTACTTTAACCAAATGTAATTGCTTTGAAAGGCCTGGAGCCAAATGCAAATTATTGTATTATTTATTTGTAAAGAAAGGAATGAAATCTTAGTCCACTTTTGTGTGTCAATTGTTGGTTGATTTGCTTATTGCATTACGGTCATATTTTATATAAGTATTTATTTAAACAAGACCTACAGTGTTTACAGGGGACTGCAAATGACAGAAAACATCTCCATGTAAGGTAGGCATCAAAGCAATGAATTATTAAACTAAAGGTAGAAGTACTAATTATTCAGCTGTATGATCAACATTTTCTTTTAAAATTTAATATGTAAATTACTGTAAAATTTTTAAAATCCAATTATTTGAAATTTAAATCCATTTCAAATATCATTTCAAAACAAATCCTCGTTATTAAGAAAATGTTCTTATATATGAACCTCTAGCAGCTATTTCAATTACAGAAAATGAATGAAACTTTCAATAAATTATATTTTGACGCATGCCGCCTGGAATCATACGAAAAACAAAATTCAAACATTTACAATTAAAATTGAAAAATTTCGAGAATTTCGAATGACTACACCTACATATTTATTGGAATATGATGCTTTAGTAACGTTAGACTGAGTAATAAGAAATAACCAAAAATAACTGGAAAAACCAAAAGTCGGCTTCAGAAAGTTTTCTATATGATTTCTGTCAATCATGATAACAAGGGTAATTACATTAATGTCATTGGTGTCATGCATGTGTCATTTCGATAGGACGCGATTCGAACTTATGTCTAATGGCTTCTTTAAAATTATATACTTTGTGGATTAAATGCACAAACTTTGGGCTTCAAGTATACAAATCAGAAATCCGTTATAATGTGAGCGAAGGACCTTGGTGACCACGGAAATGTGAAATAACTCTACCTCCAAATATTTTATTTAAAAAAGTTTAACATAAGATTCCATATCTGTAGAATGTCATCAGGTATCCACATGACGTCAGATACAAGAATACTTCGCTGTTGTAATTTAAGAATCATGTATTTAACCAACTTTTCTCTTGATAGTAAGCACTGGTAACTGCTCATGCTTATATATGAAATGTGGAAGTAATATCCATAAAATCTAAGGAACGAGGATGAAACTGCTTGTTACACTTTCTCACCATTTTTTATTTTAATGGAATTTTTACAACATCATAGGGATTTTGTTGGATCAGTGCACGTTTCTCCAGTTTTACATTATCAATTTAGGAAAAACGAGCTTTATCTATCTGCAGATTACATAAAGAGCAGTAACCTCTTATACCGGATAAGAAATACTTTCAGAAAATCCAGCGTTAATTGAATAACATCCGCTTGAAACTTCCAGGCACACTAGAATAGCTACATAAACACTTGGACTACGATGTTCTCAATCATACAAATCAAAAGATTTGGCCATTGCAGAACGAGTGAAATTTCACTTAAATTTCAAGGGGAATTTATTTTGTAATGAATTTAGTGAAATTCCCAGTAGAAAATGTAAGTCGTCTAGTCCGAGATCGACTGCACTACTGGCCATTAAATTGCTACACCAGGAAGAAATGCAGATAACAAAATGATATTTATGGGACAAATACAATATACTAGAAATAACAAGTGATTAAATTTTCAAAAAATTTGGCTGGATAGATCCTGAGAAATCAGTACCCAGAACAACCACCTCTGGCAGTAATAACAGCAGTTATACGCCTGGGCATTGAGTCAAACAGAGATTGGATTGCATGTACAGGTACAGATGCCCATGCAGCTTCAACACGATGCCACACTTCATCAACCGTAGTGACTGGCGTTTGGTGACGAACCAGTCGCTCGGCAACCATTGACCAGACGTTTTCTATTGGTGAAAGATCTGGAGAACGTACTGGCCAGGCCAACAGCCGAACATGTTCCGTACCAAGGAAGGTCCGTACAATACCGGCAACATGCGGTCTGCTGAAACGTAGGGTTTCGCAGGGCTCGAAAAAAGGATAGAGCCACGGGTCATAACACACCAGAAATGTAACGTACACTGTTCAAAGCACCGACAATGCGAACAAGAGGTGACCGAGACGTGTATCCAATGGCACCCGATACCATCACGTCAGGTGATGGGCCAGTATGACGATAACGAATGCACGCTGCCAGTGTGCGTTCACCACGATGCCGCCAAACACGGATGCGACAATCATGATGCTGTACACAGAACCTGGATTTATCTGAAAAGATGACGTCTCACAACTCGTGCGCCCATGTTCGTCGTTGATCACACCATTAAAGGCGCTCTTGTCTATGACGCAGCGTCAAGGGAAGCCACAGCCATGGTCTCCGAGATGAGAGTCCATGCTGCTGCAAACGTCGTCGAACTGTTCGTGCAGACACTTGTTGTCTTCCAAACGACCCCGTTTCTTGGCTCACGGCTCGTGACGTGGTTGCATGATCCATTACGGCCATGTGGATAATATGCCTGTCTTCTCGGCTGCTAGTGATATGTGGCCGTTGAGATCCCGCATGTCGTTCCGTATTACCGTCCTGAACCCATCGATTCCATATTCTGCTAACAGTCATTGGATCTCGACCGACGAGAGCAGCAATACTTTGATAAGATAAACCGCAATCCCGGTATGCTACACTTCGACCTTTATCAAAGTGAGAAACGTGCTGGTACGCATTTCTCCTTCTTACACGAGGCATTACAACAACTTTTCACCAGGCAACAACGTTCAAATGCAATTTGTGTATGAGGAACCGGCTGAACAATTTCCTCATTTAAACACAATGTAGGTGTCGCTACTGGCCCCTGCTTTGTCTGAATGCGCTGAAAAGCTAATCATTTGCATATCACAGCACCTTCTTCCTTTCGTATAAATTTCACGTCTGTAGCATGTCGCCTTCTTGTTGTAGCAATTTTAATGGCGAGTAGTGTATAATGAGTTTCTTCACATTTACCTACTTTTACAGTATTTATAATACTCGAACTTCTGCATTGATCAGTATTTTTTCAATACACACATAATGTCATTAAGGCATTTTTTATCTAGTCATGTTGAAAATCTTTATAATTTTCCCATGTTGTTTCCATGAAAGCAAAAGCTTGATTGATGAGCACGATACACAGGACACATTTCATTTCCTTTCCTTTCATATAGTGTGACGGCATCAGTCATGAAGGTATTTTATGATGAACCATGCAATGAAACATATCTTGTCCTCTTTTTTTTTTTTTTTTTTTTTTTTGGCACAATCTACAAATTACGTTTATAGTCGAAAACTCAGCATGAGGTATCATTAGAAAAGAAAGCCTAACAATAGTAGGTCGTACTACATTAGAATAGCCTCCTCTTTTCTTTTTAGTATGTTCTGCATCAGTGATTTTTGTTCTAAAGATACCCTTCTAATGCTATTTAGGGTTACCTTTCTATGAAAATCACATTCTAATAAAAAGTAACTGTAGTATTTCAAAAGTTTAAAAATGTTTTGTATTTTTAACAGTAATTTTTTGAGCTCAGCTATTTCTTTATATGTAATTCTGAAATGTATATCTTGAGATATCTTTTTTATTTGTTACTTTCATATAATGATTACTTGAAGTAATTTTTTGTATTAAACGAAAGATAAAATAATAAAACTTTAAGATAGTAAAAAAATGTAAAATCTAGATCTTTATACATTTTACAAAAACCTGTTATCAATTCACTTCATTTTTACCTTGAAAGCTCAATAATATATAACTAAGTAACGTGCTTTAAAATATACTTATTGATAAAATTACTTTTTATTATTTTAGTGCGAATGTGTTTTGCTCGTATACAAATAAAGTATAAGAATTTCAGCGAAAATTATGATATCACTGCAATTATATAACCTTCAAAATATATCTCTGGTTGTGAAAATTTTTGGGAAACGATGACTTTCAGACAATTTTAGATCTATACCATGATTAGAAAATTAAATCATATTTTACTTAGTTGTTGAGCGCAAGATTTAGTGATTTTTTTTTCTTTAAAAATTTCCTATAAGCTTTCGAGTACTGTTTTTGGAAATATTAAACTGTACATTCGCATATTCAAATGGTATTTTTTAAATTTTATTTAATGTCACATATTCTGAATTTTGGCTAAAAATAATAAAATCTTCTTTAATGCACATTAGAAAAGTATTTAAGAATTCTCTTAAAAACATAATGCCTCTTTTTAAATTCGAGGTTTCTCATTATTTGATACAATTTAAAAAAATATCTGACTTATTTTATTGTTGAGTAACTTATGAAAAAGAATGAAAATGATTATACTGACATAACTTTTGCTATTAAGAAACTGCCATCGTTTATTTTCGCTTTTATAAACATTCACTCAAAACTGCTGATAACACAAACTACGATATTTAATAACGTTAAATTATTATTCAAATGAAATGACTTCCTTGTAGGATATTATGATAAACCCAACTCACGAGAAATGCATTTGAAGTATTCATTGCAAATTGCAATCTTAAAATTTGAAAACTTGAATGAAAATTAATTGTAGGAGAGCTTACCTTTGAAAAGAGGACATATTTTCCACACACCTAAGCCACCAATACTTAAGAATTGACCTAATGATGTTTCTAATAAGAACGTAGGTATTCCAGCAAGAAATAATGTGAGCAGATAAGGTATTAGGAAGGCACCTAAAACAGAAAATACAAATTATTGCACCATTTAACATCTTATTTGCTATTTATATTATATTAAATAATGTAAAAACTTATTTTTGTATGTATGTGCTGCATAGATCTACCAAAATAATGGACTTACAGCATTACAAACACGTATTCTCGTAGCGAGGATTGAACCAACAAACTGTTATATTGAAAGGTGTAAAGATCTAATCCTATTATTATCAATATGATTTATCCTTAATTGGACCAAACATTTCTCATAAATAAAGTCATAAAAGAAAAATGCAAACTGTAGTTAATGTTTATTAATCGGTAGAATTGTTAAATACTTTTGTTTGAAAAAACCGTCTAACAAAAATATTCAAAAGAGGTTTCATATAAAATCGTTTATTGTTATTTCAAAATTTTAAAACAATAAATGTAAAAATATTTTTCATATTCTTTTTTAATTTCTTTTAAAACTTAAATCACCCAAGTAGAATATTAAAATTAATGCCGACATATCAAACAAGTGTTTAACTTGTTTGAAATGTCGCGCGGCAATATGCTTCCTCTCGAAACGTACGTTTCCTGTATTTTATGTAACCAACTCTTATATTTTTTATTATATATTCTATCAGATTTTTTATTATATATACTCTTATTCTATATATTTTTCTCTACCACTTTTTATTATGCTTATTTATTCTCTTACTTACAATACCACCTTATACGTTTTGCTGATAATTAAGACTTTTATTTAAATTTTTCTTTCCTTTTGCTTTCATACGTTATTCACGTGTAATCATAACAAGCTAGTAAAAGCAGTTCGCAATTTCCAAGAAAACTGAAAAATAATGAATAACTATGTTATTGCAGATTTAAAAAAAAAAAAAATGTCAAATTCAGTAAAAATCTTGATTGAAAATTCTTGAAATTATAAGTCTTAATCTATAAGCTATGACAAGTTTCAGGAAATTACTTTATTTTAGTACTTGAAATGTGAATATTACTTGAAACAAATATGAATAAAAGAAGCAAAATCATGTTAAAATTATAATGTAAATTATTAACTTTAACCATCAATTTATTTAAAAAATTTTCCCAAGAATCAAAACTACCATATAAAATATAACTTTTTGACAAAACTTCAAATACTTTTTAAATATTTAAAAAAAATGAGAATATTTTATTAAATTATCTCAATTCATATGTTTATGGCACATTATCTCATAAATTATCTCAATTCATATTTTCACAAATTGAGAAATGCAATATGTAGCACCCCTTATACTAAATATAGCATGTTTTAGTTTAGTGACACGTTTCTGTCGTTTTTCAATTGAGTACATTCTGCAAAAATTCTTGAAATACAATTTATGTAGAACTAGATATCTACTGAAATTCTATTTGAGAAACCTCTTAAGTAAGATATTCAACACAAAAAAATAAAAATATTAGCTTTCAGAGTCAGTCTTTACAGTAACACAAGAGCGGATATATGAATTGTCAGTAAAAATTAATGAATATTCACACTTTGAATTATTGCTTCATTGAAAATAAATGTTTACCAAAAATATCTTGAGTGTAATCTATGATGTGCTCCGTAATTTAAACTATGTCTAGAATTCTTAAGTTACTCTTCCAACGACGAAATTTCTATCGTGATTCCTGCTGTATTTGGAAAACAACTCGATATAAATTTATGTACCCAGGAAAAATTTATATGTCAGTATTTGGAATCAATTATAGATAACATTTCTTCAGTCACCCTTCATTTCTTCTCATATGAAAATTATTTTTCTTATTCGTGTTAAGAACATAAAATATTTCTTTTTAATCTCATTTCACATTAAATTCTTATTAGAAGTAAGTTAATGGCTCTTTTGAACAGTTTGATATTTTTCTTTGCACTTTTCCCTTCTAGCTGTAAGAAAGTTACACTTTTCTTCATTTTTGTTGTGTGATTTTGGGTCATTTAGTTTTTCTGTGATGGACCAAACACTTTGCAAACTGAAATGTGAGTGTATCTGTGAGCACAGAAAATCTCTCTTGAATTTCTTTTGATATAAAATTTCATGTAACTAAAAGCAAAAAAGAAATTTAAAACATTAATTTTGCTTTAAAATATACTGCTAAAACAATTTAGGAATAGTGTAATTCCTTCAGAAAATAATGGTACAAGCAAACTTTCAAGCATAAAATTGAAGAACAGACCGAAAAATGCAATTTCTTTTTTCTCATTTCTAAACTTCGCAGTATGTAAAGTTTCAGTTAATGTCGAAAACTATGCTTTAGCGGCAGGGAATAAACTGGCTTTCATCTTAATGTTAGACAAAGCGAAAGAGAATGACCTACATTCAATAAACACGTTGTTTCGATGGGTGTGATGTTTCAGCAGAATCATTTCACTGAATTGAAAGCTTAGAGAGTCGTTAGCCTCTTATTCAAACACATACTTAAGATTAAGTAGTCAAACACATACTTAAGATTAAGTAACAGAAGCCATTAAGGCTTCAAAAACTGTGATTTCCAGAATCTAAAACCATTTTTAGGAGACTGCAAATGCAAATCAAAGATCAGGCAAGGTCCTAGACATGTAACAACGTCCAATGAAGGTCGTTAATGCTAACGGCTAGGAGAAATCAAAATATGAATGCCACTCTTCTTCAACACCTTCACTCGGCTACTGTAACCAGAGTTTAGACATAAACTGCCGAAACCACCATTACACCGTATGTGTCATGTTAGTATCAAGGTATTGTCATGCCCACAAGAATAGGACAATAGAATAATTGAAGTAGAGGAGAAATAGGTAGCGCAAATTCTTCTCCTCGACGAATCCTGTTTTTCTTCATATTGATGACTTTGGCATGTGGGCATTTCATTGCAAAACTACCTTCTTTATATTTTTTAGAAATGGATGAGAAACAGTCCATCTGTAAGTAATATTGCAATCTTTGACATATAAATTATAATCCTTAATCCACTTTTTCAAATATACGATCATGCGTAAGATCAGCTAAATAATATTTATAAGTATATAAAAATTATAAAATATAGTACAATGATATTTTCTGATTAAATCTTATTTTGAATAACTACTGTTAATATGCGACAACACCTTGCAAAAAGTAAAATCTGAAAAGCAGATGAGAATTAAAGATTTGTAAAAAAACAATGAGAATCAAAGGTATGAAAATTTTTACTGCAATTTGAAATTATGCTACATATTAATACTGATTGGTAATACTTTTATGATTATTCAGATTTCAAATACTAAAATTATAATCGTTGATAGCATAATCTTCTCTCAGAAATGTTTTACAGCAGTACATAATAAATTAGTCTTGTTTAAAATAAAAAATATAATTTTGTTCAAACGTTTTAACTAATTTTAACATTGTTATGATATAATCATAATCCTAGAAAAGCAAATTTTAATTACTTAAAATTTACTTTGCTAGGATGTTGAAAGTGATATTTAGGCCAACTGTCAAAAATTTTAATTTAGAAAATTCCTGTTAAAAATGATTTCATATTTCTACTTTCTTTCTTTTATAATATCAATCATTTTTGAGGAACATTAAATACGCGTGTAATTAACAGATTATAAAATAAAAAAAACTTTGCTAGTTCTCCTAAAAAAATCCACCAAATATATATTAAATACATTCTTACTTATTTTAAGATTCAATACATTTCTATTTGCTGCAAAATAAGAATTTTTTTTCAACCTGTTTGGCACTGCCCCCATGAAGTTAAAATTTTTCGATCTTGTAGTAGATGTCTAACAAAATAAAAGAGAAAAAGAACTTTTCAGTGAGTGCTTTAATAAATTTTTATTAATGTTCCGTATTTTGAAATAAATTTCTAAATAAATTATGAGTTTTTGCTTGGCTATAATTTTCTATGGGAATGATTCAATTCACATAATCTTTATCATGGGAGGTGGATTGTTATGGATTTCAATTGACGTTCTCTGACACGAACTCCCATCAGTTGTGCGACGTTGGCGCCACAACCAAATGAATCTCAGTTGATACTGAGCTATGCTTGGGACAAAAAGCTTTATAAACATTAGATGTGTTTTTGTTTCGTTTTTTAATGTAGTGTGCTGTTTATATTAAATTACTAAATGCATGTTTATTGTAAATCTAGTTAATTAAAAGTGTTAAGTATAACTGCAGGACTTCTATGTTATTTGAGAGCTGTGAAATGATTTATAGATTAAGAGATTCATCGAAAAAGTCGTGGAGTTCCTTGGAAATAGAAAGGTAAGGGAAACTTCCGTTGGTAAAAGTAAGTGAAATTTCCGTTAATAGTTTTTTCTCATTTTTAATCCTAAAAATTGACATTCTCCATAACTATCATGAAGTTAGTTCACCATAACTAACTCCGTTTCCTATCCATAATTTCGTGCGACATTTTTAAGTCTTTATAAAATTACTTTCAACAAAATTTACATTTTAAGGTCATATTTTATTATAAAATACAGTAATGCGTTATTTTAATCATGTTTTCATTTGCAAGGTAGAGAATAGCACTTATTAATATTTATTGCGGATAAAACTTAATATCTCATAAAATATGAAATGACCTAATTATTACCCACTTTTCAAACCAACATATATTCAAATTGAAGAATTCTTTTATGTTCGCTTATAGAATTATCCAGAATTATCAAATTTATACATTATTAACAGTAGATATTTGGTATAGAGATGTACCAATTTAACATTTAATGAATGATATACGAGTAATAGTCATAAAAGAAACTTTATCAATCCACAAATTTTTAAAAAAGAAATGTTCAATTAATCAAATGCATCGTTGCGTATGTTTGCGATGTAAACTTTTATACCAGAAGGCAATTTTAACAATAAATAATATTTATTGTACTTACAACAAGGAACAAAGAAATTTAGGAGGACTAAAGCAGCGCGTCCTCTTAGATTGATATTTAGAGAATAAGTATCCAGCGTTCGTTTCAGATCTCACAGAGAGAACATATAAACCGCGCCTACAAAGTGTGCTCGTTGGTCGGGTACGTTTTATGAATTTAATTTTATTGGCAGAGAAATGTGATAAATAAATTTTAATTTTACTTCCTGATTTTAGGTTTTACTTCACGAATTCACGTGTTTTGTGAAGTACTACGAAAAAAAAAAAGATGTGATGAGACACCACAGCGTCATCTACTCAATTGATTGTGATTAATGAGATTGTAGTTAACATTAATGAAGAAACTGTAAAATCAGGATTGGTTAATGATAATGGAATTATTAAGATAATGTTGAACACTTCCAAGATCACATTGAAAAATAATCAAATTTAAAAACGGTGAATATTGTTCCAGAATTGCATTGAGTTGTTCGGAAAATCATTTCGTTTTCCCCGCCAGAATTGGTTTTTTGCTAATGAAAACCAACCACTTTTTGAGTATGAAATCATGCTACGACCACAAATATGGTAAAAGGTATTGGACTAGAATCGACAATATACAACTCAATAAAATATATATTCACTATACGTTTTTCATTTTCATTTAAAACGAAATAACTTTCCGAACAACCCAATACAAATACTAATACCATAAACGTGTAACACACAAGCGCAGTTTTATAAATAGAAGATACCAACCGCAAAAATATTTGTTCAAAAGATATTTTTATTGAGGTTTTAAATATTTTATCTCCCGCGCATAGTACATAGAAATGAGAGCTGCCCAAATACATAAGCATGATTTTGTCAGAAAGAAAACATGTCAGCACATTGTATGGGGAAGCATTTATGACAACTATAATCCACCAGTAGCCATTTTAATCATATACCATGAGGCCAATTTCATGAGTTTCAAACATTCAATTTTATAAACTTTTATCTAAGGATGATAACTGAAATAATAGATCGAGAAAATATCTGCCTTGATGACAGTTTTTATAAACAATGAAAAACCAGGTATACAAAAATGTGTTTAAATTGATGTATAGCTTATATTTGACTTATAACTTTTATCAGGAAACACTTAAATCATTTTAAATAAATTTAAAAGCATTCATTGTTCTGATTATTTAAGATGTTCTCAAACTCTCCAAATCGATTTTTAATAATTTTTAATTAAATAATTTTGTAGCATCATATTTACGATTTATGAGTAAATAGTTAAATATACATACACAACTGGCCATTAAAATTGCTACACCAGGAAGAAATGCAGATAACAAAATGATATTTATTGAACAAATATATTATACTAGAAATAATAAGTCATTAAATTTTCAAAAAATTTGGCTGGATAGATCCTAAGAAATCAGAACCCAGAACAACCACCTCTGGCAGTAATAACAGCAGTTATACGCCTGGGCATTGAGTCAAACAGAGATTGAATTGCATGTACAGGTACAGATGCTCATGCAGCTTCAACACGATGCCACAGTTCATCAACAGTAGTGACTGGCGTTTGGTGACGAGAAAGTCGTTCGGCAACCATTGACCAGACGTTTTCTATTGGTGAAAGATCTGGAGAACGTGCTGGCCAGGGCAACAGCCGAACATGTTCCGCATCAAGGAAGGTCCGTACAATACCGGCAACATGCGGTCAGGCATTATCCTGCTGACACGTAGGGTTTCACAGGGCTCGAATAAAGGGTAGAGCCACGTGTCGTAACACACCAGAAATGTAACGTGCATTGTTCAAAGCACCATCAATGCGAACAAGAGGTGACCGAGACGTGCATCCAATGGCACCCCATACCATCACGCCAGGTGATGGGCCAGTATGACAATGACGAATGCACGCTGCCAGTGTGCGTTCACCACGATGCCGCCGAACACGGATGCGACCATCATGATGCTGTACACAGAACCTGGATTCATCTGAAAAGATGACGCCTCGCCATTCGTGCGCCCAGTTTCGTCGTTGATCACACCATTGAAGACGCTCTTGTCTATGACGCAGCGTCAACGGAAGCTGCAGCCATGGTCTCCGAGCTGAGAGTCCATGCTGCTGCAAACGTCGTCGAACTGTTCATGCAGACACTTGTTGTCTTTCAAACGACCCCGTTTCTTGACTCACGGCTCGTGACGTGGTTGCACGATCCATTACGGCCATGTGGATAATATGCCTGTCTTCTCGGCTGCTAGTGATAGGTGGCCGTTGAGATCCCGCATGGCGTTCCGTATTACCGTCCTGAACCCATCAATTCCATATTCTGCTAACAGTCATTGGATCTCGACCGACGCGAGCAACAATACTGCGATAAGATAAACCGCAATTCCGGTACGCTACAATTCGACCTTTATCAAAGTAAGAAACGTGCTGGTACGAATTTCTCCTTCTTACACGAGGCGTCACAAGAACTTTTCACCAGGCAACAACGTTCAAATGCAATTTGTGTATGAGGAACCGGCTGAACAATTTCTTCATTTAAACACAATGTAGGTGTCGCTTCTGGCGCCTGCTTTGTCTGAATGCGCTGAAAAGCTAATCATTTGCATATCACAGCACTTTCTTCCTTTCGTATAAATTTCACGTCTGTAGCAAGTCGCCTTCTTGCTGTATCAATTTTAATGGCCAGTAGTGTATTTCAATTAAATATAGTTAATAAATATGTTTAATTAGTTACAACTATTTTAAACAAGCATTTCAAATGATATTAATTGGCATTTCATAAAAGTTTTATTGGTAACATTTTGCGTAAAGATTTACCGCAACTGGTGAATAAAATTAAATTTGTGTTTGTAAATCCCTTTTATTCAGTTATACAAAGTGACAAAGAGTTTAATAATGATTTCACATTACTTGATATATTCTCACTTATGATTATTTCTCAAATTAATAAAAATAATTTCATAAATTGTAGAAATGCAAGATTTAAAGAGCTGACATTTTTTATCTGTTGTGTGTGTTTGTTTGTTTGTGTTGCAGCTCTTATCAAACATATGCAGTACATATAGAGAAGCTTCATTTCGTATCTATATATAATTAACGAGACAGTTTTTTCTTTCTATTATGACATACATTGATGCATCTGCAGAAACATTACTTAGAGTTTAAATTTTATATTTTTTTATTAAAAATTTCGTATGTGTTTTCATGTATGAATATTATTTATTTTTCTCTGGGGTAATATTATATTGAACTTAGTTTAAAATCCCTATTCTCAACTAAAAAAATCTTTTCTAATATTTAGTTGATCTTTCATTATATTTGATGGGCAATAAATTCTTAAGAACTATTTATAAATTTTTCTGTGGAGATACTTGTTGTGTTAATATCGAAATATATAGAATACAGAAGGCTTCAAAAATTATATCTTTCATTGAATTATGAAAAGGAGATTCATCTGAAATTATTGTACAAAGGACACTAAATTTGGCAAAATATCGATTTTTCGTTTCTTATTATTACGGAATATTGAAATAATATTTTTGAAATAATAATATAAGAAATTGAAAATTTTTTAGTTAATTATGAATAAAATAAAAATTTTCAGTATCAAGCCCTCGCCCCCTTATTTATAATTTTAGTGAGTTTCGGAAAATAAAAATCACCTCAACCTTTTTATAATAGGCAATATTTAATGATACTTCTTCAAAATGATTTATTAGCTATAAATTTATTTTAAGAGTTATTAATCATAATAGTTGGATAATTTGCCTCATTTTGGCATGTAACTTAAAAATGTGATTTTCTCAAGTAGAAAAATTTTCCATCCATGAAATTTCAAAATACTTCTTCCACAACAAACATTTTGGAAACTTTACAATATTTCCCGCATTTATTATCTAGACATATATAATTAAATTGTTGTGAGTAGAAGTTGG
This sequence comes from Latrodectus geometricus, assembly GCA_026290005.1. Lineage (NCBI taxonomy): Eukaryota > Metazoa > Arthropoda > Arachnida > Araneae > Theridiidae > Latrodectus > Latrodectus geometricus. The sequence continues at coordinate 775,192 of JAPDSC010051411.1, read as the reverse complement.
ATATAAAATCATAAAATAAATTAAACTTTTAATCATAAAATAAATTAAAATATTTATCACTTTCTAAATTTTGTAAAAAAAAAACTTTTCTGAAAACACTTCAAATGTATTCAAAAATGTATTTTTTAAGCAAATTATAGAAATCTGTTGTGCAAAGAATGAAATTAATTTTTTATATTTTTAATTAATTAATCACAATTAGCACAAAATATTAATGAAATAATTTTTCAAACTTGACTGGATTAATCTTTTTATGATATAAATAAGCAAATACAAAATTTCAATTTTCATTTTCCATTATTAAAAAAATTTTTTTTAGTGTACCCTTTAGTACTTCTATAACATTTTCAAGATAAAGGGTTAACCCCTTTATATTGAAAATGACATGGGGTAGATTTGGATTACACATGAGGTAGATTTTGATTTCGATTTTAACAATCAAAATCAAAATCTACCTCATGTGTCACAATCTCATGTACTTTAAAATTTCACAAAATCTCGTACAGTTTTTATGAGATATGTTACCCTATCTTAACCAATGTTTTAACGATAAAAATTGATGGTTTTCGTGTGTTGCTATCCTTTCAGATAATAAAACTTTACTAATTGTTTTTATTTTTCCATTGTATCATTTCATAGGAATATACGAATATTTTGAGGAAGAAAAATTAATCCTATTCTGTATAAAGAGAGTTTTTTCCAAAGATGTGTTTCTTGCAGAATGCTCTATGAAAGATTCTTGTTTTTATATTGTCTTTATAGTCTTGTTTTTATAGATTTTATATTGTCTGATGCTTATTACTTTTTGCTTTCATTCTTTTTCATGCAACAATATATATATTATGAAAGCCTAATGTTTTCTTTAGTTTTATGATGTAATAGCTAAATATTAAATATAGTTCACTTTGTATATATATATATATATATATATATATATATAATTCTTTCCATCCTTAATATTTTCTTACTTCAAATAAAGGAAAATTTGAAAAAAAAAAAAACTTTGAAGGAGCATTAAAGAAAATGTGTTTTGAATATTAACAGAAAATGTATACACTTTTAATATGTTAGTTATTCATGAATAAAATCATAAAATATTGCACACACACACACACACACACACACACACACACACACACACACACACACACACACA